>JAHWXV010287368.1:0-22366 GCA_024586415.1 Phrixothrix hirtus | reverse complement strand
TATAAAACGATACTACGGATGTTACACTACTAAACCACGGTACATTATTCCCATACTAGAAAATGCTTTCCTTTTTTGGCGACAAAACGGACACAAAGCTGTTGCATGGTCCTATTTATCGCCTTCACCGCAAGTTTGGGTTTTAGCGTGCATGGAACGGTAATTTTAATCTTTATTTCTTCAAATAAGCCTTGGCAATAACAGTTGTCTACACGGCAAACATTGTCCAATAAATAAAACTCCAGGCCGCTATCATCCGTCTTTTCGTCTTGATGGCATCTCACATACAATATAGGAGAACTGCATAGTACTCTAATCAATGAGAAACGTTGCTTAGTAATACCAAAACGTGGTGACCATAATCATTGCGTAACTGTAGGCCTTTGTGCCACTATTTCTCCCATTTCTTCATTCTACTGATTCTCTATTGGGCAAGGGGTTGTAGTGTAGTACCATATCCTGACCTCCAATGATAATTGGTTCCTGAAAGTGTTCAGAGCAAAATAGTAATGATATACGTTCGCCTTTCTTTGCATTAGAAAGAAATTACAGAACTTATTTTGCACTAATCTTGTTCATGTATAAATTCTTCTTAATGGGCTTTTTAACTCTTGTTTTAGAGTTCCGGATTTACTATAATTTCTTTAGTAGGTCAATAAATTCAATTGTATCCCGAGTGATGGCTTTCGTAAGCCGAGTAAAGATGGATACAAAAATTAGAAAAAAATTATAGGCAATTATAATTCGTAGCGTAATTTTGGCCACCCTGTATAATGATTTTTTTGATTACGGTAAGTAAAGTGGAGGTCCGAAAATAAATTCAAACGCCTTTTGCTACGTTTAAAATTTGTTTTCGATTTGTTTTACTTTCGCCTTAAATTGCAGTGTAATAAAACAATGCTTCAGGCTACATGTTCCCTATAAAATTGTTTTACTACTTTTCACCTTCTCTGTGATGATATTAAAGCTTATTGAAATCACGCAAGTATCTTGGTATCTAAATTGCTAGACTGATTCCTCAGACATATGGGACAATTCCGTAACCAGTTAGTGAATTTATATTGCAAGTAAAGACTGAGGTGAATTTTTTAAAGTTGAACTGAACAGCGAAAGTATTCATGTCCGATGTCATACAGTTAATTAGATCGCGAGAGTTGAATTTATGTTGGAAATCAAATCAATGGAATACAACGGTTCAGGATAGATTATAGGTGGGCTTCCCCTTTATTTCTTCAGAAACTCCAAGATTCTAAACAAAATTGACTTAAATTGGAACAGTTAACCAATTCTAAACAAATTGCTCTAAGTTTCCAATCTTCATTTTAAACGCGTATAAAACTTTTTTTTTTAAATTCGATTATTTTAACATTTGTTTCATGACAAACTTTACTAACTTTGCATCACAGTATATCAGTGAACAGCTTAACATCTCACTGCAAATGGGATGGAATGATTGGGTGCGGGATTCTGGCCTCTAGGCATAAGCCATCAGTTGCTCAGCGATTTGCTTCATTGCAGTCTCTTGGTATGTTGCAAAGCGTGTGATCATTTTTAGCGCTTTTCTTTGATCTCTTTGTCCCTAGATCTATTCGGTTTCTAGCTAGGTAGTAGATACCCAAAATTAATAGTAGCATTTTGTTATGGGCTTCTTCTATTCTTTCCTTTGCTTTGTGGCTCCTCTTTGCATACATTTCCTTTCCATAGGTGAGCGAAGGAATCAGTATAGCTTCTGCTACATGCTACTGGTAGTGTCAGGTTACCTTTTCATTCCAGCGCATTGTGCAGTTTTTTTCTCATCCTTGGGCATTGTTCATCCAGTGGTCAAAAATGCTATTTCCCCCCAGTTTGTTCGTTTTTCCTGTTTTGTCTATGAAGCGAATCGGGGCCAAACGTGGGCCTATTTCTTTTTGCTTCTGTTTTATTTCTAATTTATACCCTTATGCCGTACGTTAATCTCGATTTGTTGATCTGCTATGATGTTGACTCCTTCATGCTGTTTTCGAGTGCCATGAAGATGTTCATCATCTAGCCCTATCTGTTCCATTTTGTTCTGATTTGGAAGGAACTTTTAATGAATATGCCAAGGTTCCTATTTCCATTATCACCGGGAAATGGCCTGATTGCGTCGTGGCATTCTCCTTGTGCCTTTTCATGCTTATTTCTAAATCGGCTTATTATTTTCCCATCAGCATTGGATATTCTGCTTGCCCATGAGGGGGGAGTAGTATAACCGTACTTTATTAATTCTTTCAGGCCGTGTTCTATAATTCAGCTTTTGGGGGGTACATTACTACTATGTTTATTTTTCTTCCTTCTATCTCTATCTACATCCCGCGTCTTTACATCTGTGAAGTTCCCATTTCTAGCACTTTGGGATGTGCATGGTGCCGATGTAATTATAAACTAGTGCAGATACCCCTCTGCCGTTTCTTCCATTTGGTCTGCTCTATAGTATATATATGATGTATCCGTGGGTCCATAAGTGTCCCCATATTTTATACAAGTTTTAGTCAGTAGTGGAACCTCTATCTCGTGCTTTTGGAGGAATATTTCCATCTTTTACTTCTTGTTGCAATGATGAGTCTTGACAAGTTAAATATTTATCTTTTCCTGGATTTTTTGATGATTGTAGGAGTCTCTCAAATACTGCCTCTAGTTGAGATTCTGATCTTGCTTTTATTGAGAGGGAGTCTACTAGTTTGGATTTTGCTCTGTCAGCATGCGTTACTTCTGATTTTCTCTCTGCGTCACTTAACTTCTTTTTTATCTTCTTTTTGCCTAGCATTAATTTTTTAGAGTTTTCCGGGCATTTAAAAAAGTTTAAGATGCCTTCCTTCACAATTGCAACATTTAGTCGGTCTATTTCGTTCTAGCTTGCAGTCAAAAAATTGGGCGACATTTGAAGCATTTTAAGCACCTATATACCTAAATGAAATGTGATCATGGAGTTGGCGTCTGCAATACCGCTGTGTACTTGTTGGTTTTCGTTTTGGTTCTGCTACTTCTTTGACGTTGTATAGATTCATACTTTTTTACTGTTCCGGTTAAAACACCTTGTTTTGGTAAGATCTTCTTGAATATGTTCGTCCTTCCGGTATTTCGGTACATTTCGGTATTCCCCGGCATACCACTTTCATTTCATTTTCTTCCGATTAACTGTAATTTGTGGTATGACTTTTCCTAGCGTCTAAGACTCTTTCCACCTCCTTAAATTCATCCACATTCTCGATGAAAATTCTTATTCTTTCATTTGCATTAAAGCTTTTGTAAATTTTATATTATTTTCTTCCGCTACGTTCTTCACCTCAGTGAAGATCTTTCTATTTCTTAGTGTCATCGGAGGTGACTTTCTACATCCTTTCTTTTTATGCTCTTTTCTTCTCTGCTTTATGATTATCCCTTTTCCTTCTATTTGGAGTTTGTGAATTCTGTGTGTCATTTTCGTCTTGTGTTGTTTGGGTTTGTTCACATTCGTCGTATTTCTTCAACTACTTTGGTTCTTTAATTTTCGTCTTCCATTTCTCTCCTCTTTGGTTTCTATCGTCGAAGTGATTGCCACTTTCTTTTATTGCCTTCATTTTAGTTAATTCTTCTATCATTTTAGAATATTCATTCTTATGCTAGGTTTATGTAGTCACCGTATTTGGAAATGTCTTCATATCATAGTCTAATTTTCTCTTCTAAATTGTGCATGTTTAATTTTTCTGGGCCAGCAGTCTTGTTTTGTTTCTTGTGTTGGTTTATTTAGGAACTAGTTTCGATCTTATTCAATTTACTAAATTTGGCACTTCTATAATTTTATTTTTTCTTTACTACATGGGGCCCACCGTAACATAGATTACAAGAGCCTAACGTGATCTCGATCTTATACTTACTGATGGCTGATGGCAGATTGGGATTTTAATATGTTATCGTACAAGGCGATCAGTTATTCATTAGTGCTGAACATGGAAGCACCAGTATTATTCGGCGTTAAACTTTGTAAGCTTAAAGCATCCAGATATGCGTATCTTTGGTTTATACCAGTGCGCCGGATGTAATTTTAAGAGCTTGCCTGAACTTCTTAATTACCCTGTATTTCGTTTAGATAACATTATTCATCACATCGGAAGTGTTAGGATGCGATGGTTTTGTCCGCAAGACTCAATCTCTGGTGTCCAGTCGTCTTCATTTTTGGCCATTTTCTTTATAGATGAGGGAAAGGTATGATCGCTGTTGGTATACCTACAGCTGTAACTCCATATTTATATTGCCTTAAATAGAATATTAAGGCGACGTAAACTGTCCAGTTTAAACGCTAGTTTCTATACTCAGGAAGTTCACCACGTCCAAAATTCCGATGTTAAAACTTCTATGAACTTATTCGAGTTGGATGAAAAGTAAACTTAAGCCCATGCCTTAGGAATTATCACAATATATAAAGTTATATGCCGCATATTAAAAGGCAGCGATAAATTCAGCTTTAACTTTTGCTTGAAAGAAACGACTTCGTCTTAAGTCAAAAATTTTCGCTTTACCTGAAGTGCATCAAAAGTTTTCTCTCTGATGTCGTGAGCAAAAATCGTGTCTAATCTTCATTATTAAATTTGAAAACAATTGAAATAATGTATGTTAAACAAAATTATTTTAGAGGCAGAAAATGGCAAACGATTGACGACAAAAGGGTGCGTAAAATATTCTGAATTTCAGAAGAACCGAGAAGACAGTAATTTGGTGTCGATCATATTGACGGCCAAGGGCTTTGAGTACTTAGGGGGTCTTCATAAGTGGTCAGAAACTTCTAATTGAAAGATTCGGTTTCCATACAATCCATCTCTTCGTCCACAATTCACATCTCCTGGAGTCGCTGAGTGAGCTTGAACATGATTTTGTCCTGGTCAAAAGCATGGCGAACTGCTACAATCAGATTCCTATTTCAATTTCTTTGTTGAGAAGTCTGTCTAGAATTAGTCATTCCATATTCACCCATCTCTGTTTGTTTCCTCCACGTGGCTCAGTTCTCCCAAGGTGACTTCAGTGCAATATTAGGATACTGGCGTTCTTAATTTAACTAGCCCATTCTCCAGTCAATACCGAGTCCCTCCTCATAGAGTGGGCATGGATGTAAGTGTCCGAGAAAGACCACGTCATATGAGAATTATGTAGAAATGGTTTGAGTATTGTATAGGTGGATTATGCAGTACCTTCCTAATGATCAGTACACAAACCGACAGAGGTTTCGTAGTTCTCTGTCGTACAAGAAGTTGTTTGCGTTCTGTAACAGTTTTCCACCAATTTCGATATTGTTTGTAAGCAGATCAATGTCATCGTCGAAAGCTAAAGCCGTGACTTTGTTGGCATCTCAGACATAGATTCTGTCGTTAATTCCCTTGCACAAACTCATTTAGCGCTATGTTGAATAAGGTATGGAAAGGAGATCACCCTGATTGATGCATTTGTTGATAGACTTTTGCAGCGAGTTTACGCCTCGACTTCAACAGCGATACTAGTATGATAATATCTTATGAAGTAGTTGGCGGAAGCTATGTTGCGATACACGATCGAAGGCTTTGCCCAGGTAAAGCGATAATATCTCGAACTATGGTTATGAACGTATGCGTTTACGTCCCAACAACGCAGTTTATTTTGTAACGTCAGTGCAAACATTAACCAAACGAACTTTGTTAAACAATTTTAATGTGATATTGTTTCAAACTGGTCCAGCACGAAATAATTCATGTTCGTCATATTTTTTACTTTCTCTTGCCCTACTGTTTTCGTTTAAAATTTTCGACCTGGAAATTGTGGTTTCATGCCTTTCAGGTCTGAGTGGGAAAATCATGTTTTTAGAAATTGGCCTGTCTGTGTGAACTATGATATCTCCAAAATGAAAAGTCGTAGATAAACAACATTTTGTATTTAAGTTTGTAGCCATACGCATATGTAACTGCAACAATTTGATTAAAATGGGATAACCGGAAGAACCACTACACTCTTATCGTTTTTTGGTTTTTTGAGATTTTCTCGAAATCGACTAAAATGTACTATATATTTTAGACATTTGGTGTCCTTTCATACAGTTTAAGCACTTTCTCAAAAATTTTCCATAAATCGGGTAACCTTTTCCATTAACTGTGAATAAACAACTATGAAACTAAAAGTCCTCTTGTTATTTTTTGTTTTTTCGCGATTTTCTCGAAATCGGTTCTACCGATTTTTTTAAAATTTAATACATTAGAAAATCAAGAATTTGCTTAAAATCGGAGAACACAAGTATCACTTTATTTCTGTAATTTTTAAATATTTCCTAAATTTTTTGTTTTTTGCGATTTTCTTAGAATCGGTTCTAGCGATATTTTTAAACTTAATATATTTTTGAGCTATTTAATTCTATTTTATTTCAACTAATTTCAAGTAATAAATTTCTGAAAATCGAGTAACTGGAAGTATTTAAAGTAATAATTGTAAACAATATATCCCAAAAACAAACCATCGTGGAAAAATGAAATTTTGTATTTGTTTTCTACTTTCCTTAGAGAATTTAGTTAAAATCCATTACCGAAAGAGCTACTTCATTCTTGCGATTTTCGCGAAAACGGCTATAACAATTTTTTTAAACCTTACTACGGTTTGTATGTCTTTGATACCCTTTTACGCGAACTTAGCGGATTCCCTGGAAAATGCGTTGTAGCGGGTTATCAGAGAAAACCTCTCGAGTTTAAGCATCGTTTTGCATGGGCAACCGTTTCAATTATTATTTCCAAAATAAATGTGAATAATATTTTAATTATTTGTGGGCATATCTATAATACATAAGAAAAAGTCGTGTATTGCCTCACACCCGAGTTTTTACAGTTAAGACAGTTTAACAATGTTTAATTATATGAAAACAATGAATGCGTGGTAATCGTGTATGTAATTGTATCTACCTGTAAATTGTTGGTTAAATATTATTAATTATTTAATATAAGAAATCGTTACCTACTTTTTAGGTAATTGTGTAATTTTGAAAAAGTATCCTGTAATTAAGAAAATGTATCTTACAACTACGAGCGTGTTGACTATAATTAAATAATAAGGGAAGTTTTTGTATAATTATTTATAATTCTTAAATTAAGTGTATAATTTCCGTCACAAAAATTTGAAGGACTTAAATAAAAATACCAGCATTAATTAATTTTATTACTAATTTTAAGTTTTAAAGGATAGGCGCATAAAAAATATAAAAACAAGGGATTTTGCATAAATTTTGTTGGTAAGGAAGTATATTTGTTTCATGTGTATGGTTTTACTTTCAAATCGTTGTTTACCTTGTGTTTTCTGGAATTTTCTTTCGATTCTTTTAACATATAAAAGCTACGAAATGTGGTAATTTTCTTGAGAAAAATTGAAAGGCTGTGCATTAGATTAAATCCTTGAAAATAAAAGTATTTAAGGGAAGTTTAAATAAGAAGACGTTATTTGAAGTTTGTTTTATTTAGTGAGTATTAGTTTTGTATTTTAGCGTCATTAACATTTCTGTCTTCATTGATAGCGTCCGAATTGTGCACCTATTAATGTTGCTTTATTTCTCAAGTTACCTTTAATTTTGGAATCATTACTAACTCATATGGAGAAGCGGGTTTACTGTTCTAGCATTGCAAGTAAAGCTGTTGTTAATTATTTAATTGCTTTTGGGGAAGTTGTTTATATATAATACTACCGCCCCAATTGTTTTCGTAATTTAAAATGCATGAAATGTGTTCGCAAATAGGTCGAAAGGCACATTTTTAATTAAGTTAACAGGCGACTTTCATAACTAATTTTAATTTTTTATATTAGATGCCGTACATGAATTTAACCTTCTTTGGATGAATATAGGTGTGTGATGCTTTACATTTTGAAGTTCATATCGCAATTATTGTGAATGTAAGGTTAAAATGTAGATCGAGGTGACGATGTCATCTTGTCAGTACGTATTTGTTATTCTTCTATGTTCCAACTACAGATGTGTAACTAGGTGCCCGAGTTGTTAGGAAACTGATTTATTTTAAGTGAGTATATTATGTCATCAATGTATACTAAGATGTCGCAAATTCTGTTGACCTTGACCAATATTTTCTGTCTTAAATATAACAGGTATGAGGTATTTGTGACTTGCATCAAGATCGATACTGTGCGATCACAATAAAATGCGTATTTCTTCAAAAACGGTGTAATGGATTGAGGAACTATATTTTAATGGTTGGCAAAATGCACTTTTGTGTTTCACGCTTTAGTATGGTGCCCTTACAAATGCAATAGAAAAGAGACCTTGAAACTGCTGAATAGTTTTTATTTAATGTAGCCTTCACTAACAAACCGTTTCTTATGTTTCTGCAAAGCTTTCCATCCGGTCAGTTCTAAGTCGTGTTGTAATTAAATTAATTGTTTCTGCTGCACTCCAGGTTTATGTTTACAGCTAACATTAACAAACTTTATTGCCTCTCATTTTTTTTTATTATGTATAGGAAGTATTGCAACGATTGTAAACGAAGTCAAGGTAAATCCGGCGGTAGACACCGAAATACACATGCTCGATATCGAATCTTGGTTTGTTTAACAAAATTAGCTCTTACATCCTTCAGAAATTTGGAATTCGGTTTGCAATAGTGCTTCTAATAATTTACAAACGGAAAGTAGGTCATGGTTTCGATTTGACCGGTATCATATGCAATTAACGATTTAATAAAGCAATTGTTCATGAATACAGCGATTTGCGGTTGCGGTTAGTGCGTTTCAAGAGCGTAGTTGCAATGACATTGGATTTAGAGCGTTCACGGAACAAGATAATCAGCGATAGTTACTTCACATGCATTCATTCACTTTACGTTATTTTTTGCTTAGCTGATTTTTCTTTCTGTGAAATTATTTTCAATCATATGTGGGGAAACATTTTACTTTACATTGTTAAAGGTGGAATGAAATATAAATATTTTATCTTCTGCTAAAACTAAAAAAATGAGTACAGGGTGTCAACTAAATAAGACACATTACTTTAACAGCGAATACTTCTTTACATATGCAACAAAAAACTCATACATTTTCTTCTAAAATGCATAGTTGGGGAAACATTCGCAATGAAAATTTAAAGTAAAAGCACTGCACACAACATAAAAATGATTGTTATCTGCACATTTAGAACTGGCATATTGTTGCGTGATTCATATCCTTAAAGTTATCTGTAAAACGTATTCATTAGCATGGACACGGCGAATACTTCGTTGGGGTCTATTGTGTTCGCTGTTGCAACACTGGTGCTACTTGAAAATGTACGGCCATAGAGGGTTCTTAGCGTCGGAAAAAGTAAACATTGCCCAATGCAAACTCAGGCTAGACGTAGCAATAAGAACTGCCTTTTTAGCCAGCTTTTTATACCCATTTGTGGTATTCTCGGAAACGCAATCAACGAGTATCACGCTTTTACTGTATCAAAGTATGGCTATAATCTGAAATTATTTTCAGTGTCGGTGAGTGGGAATGTGAGCCGATTTCCTCATCCACAGTGACAATTAATGAAAATAAAGCACAGTTCATTCCGTTGCTTTCAACGGTCAGTTCCGTGGTTAATTATTATCCGGTCGGTCGGCGCCGTCTTTACATCATGTTTAGCCTTTTTTGTAATCTTGCATTTACAAACGCGCGATTTTCGATAAATTTTAATAAATGTCATACCACTCAAGTGAAGGAATCTGTTAACCACGTGCCGTTCTTCGAACGTAAACGTAAATTGCCGCAGCCTCAGATGCCATGAACTAGTTGGACAGTGTTGTAATTTGGTCTTAACCAACTTACCTCTTAGGTTTCTGTCTACTTCCATTGCCAAAAAAAAATTAGACACCATTAGAACTTAATTGTATAGTCATGGATTTAAATAATGCCACCTACTCCTTACATTTAGACAACACACATGTCACTTATTTTTCACCTTGTAGAGAGGTTAGGATTCGGTTCAAAGTTCATTTGAACTTTACACTCATGAGTTCTTATTACATAGTGCTTAGCATTATAGAAGCACGTTGATTTGATTTTTTCACGTATATTAAAATAACCCATCAGTAAAGAAATTAATTAAAGAATATTCTAATTTTATTAAAGCCATTATTTAATTTAAAGTACTCGGTATCAGCATGTAAAATTAAAAATTATTTTGCATTAAAAAATTATTATAATTATTGCAAGGATAATATATTAAAATTATTAATAAAATATAAATAATTTTAGTTGTGTATGACAAATACCATTTTACACTCTAGTGGTAAAGCTTGAAGGACAGAATTCGGTAATCGATAGTTATAGGTAAAACCATTAACATTTTTTTACGGATTACGGCAATTTAAACGAAATATACTTGAGAAATGTGCTTAATTCTAGTGGTTACCTTAATTTAAAAAATAATTTACAATTATTACCTGAATTACGAAAATAGCAAATAAAAATGTAGTAAAATTTGCAAAAATAGAACTACTTAAGTAACATAAATGATAAGAACAGTTATATCTAAACATTTAGAAACGAAAAGTGATTGTTAACAGTATACAGTAATACAATAACATTGTGATTATAAGGCAAATCACTGTTTCTAATTTAACATCGAAATTAAATGGAATATTAAAAATGATAAGATCAAGTGCCCAATAAACTTAATCTCTAAACAAGGTATAAAATTAGTGATGTTTGTGTTGAATATCTATACGGAGCAGGTGAGATTACGTCTTCCGATGCTAGATTTCCGCGTATCTCTATTTCTTCATATAGGTTTCTTTCTTCCACTGCCTTCCTGGGCGCTTTTCCTGGGTATTTCAAGTTTTTCCCTATTGGTTTCCACCTTATAACTTGCTTTGGAATTCAAGTTTCATGCATTTTCTGTACATGTCCGTACCATATGACTTGTCTGTTTTTAATTTCGTATACTATTGTGTGTGATTCGCATTATCTCCCTAATTCGTTTATTTGTTATTTTTTTAAGTCTTTATTTCCCTGCGGATCTTCTCCAGAAGACAACTAACATTTGTTTCGTTGTTTCTTTCATTTGCTATACTTCGCAACTGTATACAATTACTTGGTTTTCAGTACTATTGCTTATGCTTGAACTTCATGGTATTCCATTTAGTCAAGTTATAGTTTCCTTGTGTTTATCTTTGCTTCTTTAATGACCATATTTGACGTTCCCTTATTTACGATTTATATTACTAAGCGTTTGTATCTTGTACCTCGTAAAAGTCACGAATTAGTAGATAAATTTTAATTTATGAGAAAACAGGTACTCAGCGTTTATATCGTAAGAAAATCATGGTAAATGGTTTTTAATGCGCTTCATTGACGAAAGTTTTTTAAAGGTCTTTAAAAAATGTGCATTTTTAATTAGAAGCTCTTGCAAAAGCGATTATTTTATCGATATCCAGATATTGAAATTTCAACTAGGTGTTTACGTAATGATTTCTGTTTTTAAATTCTACAGAATTTAATACTTTTGTATGTAAGTATGTTCAAATCCCATTCGATATCTACAATAATTATTTCTATAGTGCCGATTCGTGGCATCCCAGTATGTTTCCAACGTGCAATTCTTTTGTTTATGATTTAAAAATCGATTCCTGTTGATGCACAAATTACTATTAATTTAAAAATCGAAACAGCTCATTAGGTTATTTTGAAAAAAATCTGGACAATGTATCTTAGGATGTTTAGCAGATATATAAAGTTTCCCTTCGGTAATCGAATTAAATAAAACAAAAGGAAATTTCGATCATTTTTTAAAATTTTGTCGTTTACATTTCTTGTTTAAAATGTCTGTACACTATAAAATTTTTGGAAATAAAACAAATCCGACAGTTTTCAAAAAAATGCGATTTGCTTGATTTTTGACATCAATACATTCTCTGCATTTATTTTTCAATTTTAATACTCAAATATGAATTTTGGCTGGAGTATCCCGATTTCCTCTAGAGAAACACACTGACACTGATGCTGACACTGACCCTAACACTGACATTGGCACTAACACTGATGCTGACACTGATGCTGACGCTGACGCTGACACGGGCACTGACACTGACGCTGATACTGACACTGTCACTGACACCGACACGAATATAAACACACACACCATGACAGATGCACAGAAATCTCGTCCAAACTCGTATATATCGTCTTAAAAAGTGCCAAAATGGATATTTCGATTGGCAACTTATGTTCCTATTGTTTACAGCAGTCGGTAAAGTGTAAGCGTTTCCCTAAAGTAATTTTTTTTTATTTTTAAAATTAATTAATATTAGATTTATAGACAAACAAATTTAAGTGCATATTTTTAAAAAATATATATTCAAAGTTTTACGGTAATAACCTACGAATAGGGAAGGACTTGCTTTACCATTAATGAATCCTCAAATGTTAGGAATATTTCAATGATTTTACATGTGTGTGATATTATTTTGTTCCGTAATTAGGAATTTTCAGGTTCTTATTTTGGCATGAAAGTATATTTTCGCGCTCTTTTTGTGCGTGATGTCAATTGAGAAAGCTATTATTGATACGTTGTTGCCAAAATAATAAGAAAGTACTGTTAAGCACACTAATAGAATAATGTATGTTGGTTGTGTTTCAACTGTTTTCCTTCAAAAAGAATTGTGTTTAATATTTTATGGTTTATAAGCTTAAAATATTATGAATTGAATTAAATTTCCAAGGGCCTACCTACCATTTTACAAAACATTGTAAAATAAATACTTGCCAACAACTATCAACAACTGTACTTCTTGTTTTATTTTTCTCTTTTATATGTGGACGGTAATTTGTCAAAAGGACGAATACCCCATCCTGGTAAACTTTAATTTATGCCAAATGTCGTATTTCTCAATCATGAGTTGATTTATATGTTTGTTTGCAGATACCATTTTGTAAGAAAAGGATTGTTATTTTAGGAAAATGGAGTATTCGTCATTTTGACAAAATACCGTCGATGTTCTAAAAATCAATAATCTATATCAATACATGCGCAATATACGCTAAGCTCCAAATATTGTGTATTTTACTAAGCCCATAATGTATTTGGCGAATAATAGGGAGTAAAATTAATATTTTTAGGACGCTTTGAAAAAATGTACGGACGAAAATTTTAATAAGGCCTATGAGGCAATTTGCAATGGTGTATTAATTCAGAGTGTCTAGGTCATTCTTACAATATCAGATAAAAAATGAAATATATAGTACGTCTTTCCGTGAACCTCCGACCAGAAAAAGAAGTAACACTTAAAAATTAGATGTTAGATTGCTACGGAAAAGGCTTTCCAAACAAAATAGAGGACGTCTAAACTGCCGTTAAACAATATTTGGATTAAAATTCTCAAGATAACTTTTTTCTGAAATAATACATCCTCGGTTGGTGTATGCTCAAGTACCTCAGGTTCAAACCTCGACGAAGTTGGTAAGGTTTCCAGTGGAGAAAAATTTAAAAACACGTCTTCTTCTCGGACAAGGAAATAAAATGGTAGGCCCGTTCTCAATGTACGTTTGGTACGTTAAGAATTCCTACTTGAGGTGAAACTCCTCCAGATTTAGAAAAATTCTAGTAGCATGGTGTAATTACAATAATAGTTGAAGTCGAGATGGCCAAGGGAATTGCCACAGCCCGAAGCATCGCCCATAAAACAAACAAACAATACTTTAGGAAGCGGTTGTTATAACAGAGATATTCAAATATATCGGAGAGAATAGCCGAAGCAGTTACGATATCCGGTTTTAAGATTCCTAAAGGCGGCACCAGAAGCTGGTTTTGAAATGCAGAACAGTATTTATTTGATGGAAACCTGATCGACTTTCTATTGAATCTTTATAGAGATGAAACCAACTCTGCTTTATATATAAGATGCCAAAGCAGTCTTCGACCGTTATACCACCTATACTACTATATCCGCATAACAAAATATTAAATATAGGACTGAACGACACATAAGTTTTCTATACGTATTCAATATAGTCATAAAACAGATTTAAATATAAACCTTAGTGAACTATGCACCAAGATAAAAGTTGTTTTATGTTCTCTTGATCCTAATGCTACGAGCATACTACAGCATGCACATGTGCAGCCCTTCAACCTATGAAGACTCCACGGAAGATAGGGTGCTACGATTGAAAGAGTGCAATCAATCTCGGGCTTTAGTCAAAGAAAATTGTGCTTCGTCTTTAAACGATATCGCGAGTTCAATAAAACCAGATGAATTTTGTGTATATGCAACGCTGTAGATTATATTAAACGTTTGAAGGCATCGTAATAAATTCAAACAGATTGTAACATTTCCCAGGGAAATCTGTTAAGTGAAAGTGACACGCGAAAATCGATTTGGAACGAATTGCGCGGGCTTCTGTGTTTATATTAACATTCAGGCAGCTTAAATATATAAGACACTGATAAAGACTTTAACCATGCAAACGGCAGTGAGTTATCTTAAGTTTTTCAATTTTAATTATTGTTAACCTGCTTAAATAGAGAAACATTGTAAAGAAATATAATGTAAAAATTGTCATATTGCGCAATACAAATCCAGATTTCAACCGTTGAACAACCGCTCAAATTAAATGTAGATTACTTCTGAGATATAAAATAACTATAGAAACAATCTAGGACCATTTTAATTAATGAAAAATGATTATTCAAAATTACGCAATATTGCATTATAAATAAATTGATAAACGAAGCGCATGATGCTGTTCATTTATTAATTATTGCAAGACTGAATACACAATAATCAAAAGAGCGCGATATATCACAATTCTGTATAAAAGCACATTTCCAATGTGAAAGAAGTTCTTTATTGAACTAGCACCGAGAGGTATTTCATTGAATGAAAATATACTGCATTAGTATATTAAGTTTTACTTGTAAGGTTAAGTTATATTTTGTTAAAATTGGAAGTGCTTTGCTAATTACAAAGTACGTAAACCACTTTCCGTAGAATTATTAAAGATCTAATACTAAAACCGTCATCGTAGTCTTAAAATGCGAAGATAGTTCAGTTATCCGTAAGAGACCGGACGCGTTGTTATGTATCAGTCCAACCCTTACTATAAGAATAAATAGAGCGCCTGAGTTTTGTGTTAATTTAGTAGTGGAAACAAAGATGCTGCTGTAACTGAAACTAAAGACGTCGTCAAATACAATTGCTAGGTAGCGAAAGCCTATTCAACGCCCGTCGTCGAGATACCTTTTTTCGCCGTGTGGCACCGGTCACGAGCGGATCAAGATATCTTTATTAAAACCACCAGGTTCCTTACGTAAAGATCTACGCTCGCGAGTGACGTAACCACTTGCGCAACATACACATACACGATCTACGGACAGTGGGCGTATCCTATCCTTATCAAACGCGACGCTGAGCATCTGTTAGACCGACATTGCACGCCGCCAATACAAAAAAAACCTTTTTGTCATTGGATACAATTATTAGCGCCTGTAAATATGTATTATTTTTGATTATTGTGAATAAATTATGTTTTGAAGGTTTTATTTATGTTCTTATTACAAACGAAGTAATATGTATAAATCCAACGTAAATAAATTAATATAAAAAGTTCGTTTCATATAAGAAGTTGAAACTACATTCACCGATCGCGTCATTTTAATGCATAAGCTTCTTCCTTTAGCATTACCGATCTTGATTTATTCCGAATAGACTCTAGAATCACCAGGATCACCAGCTACCCCTGATTCACCGTTATGAACCTACCCACCACGACAAGCTAACCCAGCTGCTAAAATATAAATTAGTTTTATTGAACCTGCAGGTCAAAGAAGATACTTTGAAACGCTACAAGCTAAACAGATTATATGAAGGTGAAAGCGAAGAATTGTTAACTTTGAATGACTGCGGGAATCGTTTTAATTGGTAATAAATTTGTCGTAATTTCCAACATTAAGAGAGCTAAAAACCATAATGAAGTGATTGAAAACTACTACGATTTTCAAGATCATGATACGCATGATAGTCTGGAAAACACTGATGGCGAAGCAGATTAAAAATAAACACGAGACTAATTAAGCAAAAGAACGTGAAATTGAAACTATGAGGACTGTTATAAATGGTCATAATTTTTTTAGACTCCAACTACTTTTTAAGGTACTGCCCGTTGATTTAACGGATCCTTGAGAGTCGCCTCTGTAGCCTTCATTACTTATTCTGAAGACTGAAAATGCCTTACACGAAGGCGCTACAGGGAAATGAAAAAGTCATAGGGGTTAAGGTCCCGGCTATAAAGTGGTTAAGGTACGTATTGGAATACAATTTCGACGAGATACTCCATAACTATATTTGAAATGTGTCCTCGGACGTTATCGTGGTATAATGTTCACCTGTTGCAAGGAGATGTGATCTCTTTCGCCTGACTTAGTCTTTTAAGATTATAAGTATGCATTTGTAATGCTATTCTGTTATAATTGTCTGGTGGTACAATATGATGATAACCATGCTTTGGATATCAAACAATGATATGACCATGATTTTACCAGCATATGCCACCACCGTGCCTTTTTTGGTGCTGGTGACGATAGAGTTTTTCAAATAGATCCTTTTTGCTAACTTTCAGAGAATTGAGAAGCTAAGTTTCATCAACAGTTATTAGCCTTGAAAAAGTCTCTTCGCCGTCTTCCTGTACTGCTCTTTTGAATTCAATACAAACCTGCACGCGAACATCATGCTGCCCAGGAGTAAGCAGTCTCGGAACCTACCACCCATAAACACGTCGCATGTGCATGTTTTCTGTTACCAAAGTATGGCAGAAGCTTAATTAAATATTCAAGAGTTCTGTCAATTTTTTTAACGTGATTCGTTGATTTTCTCGCACACTCACAGTAGAAGTATTGATATTTGTTGGCATCCCAGGACTGATCATTTTCGATATTGACTATCTAACAACGAATAAGCCCCAACACATGATTTATTCAGACACAGACAAAAATTCAGAGCAGTACATCGTTCCGTAGGCGAAACTGTAAACTTCTCAACTCGATCGCTTGCTTTCGGCTGCAATCGGAACTGAACCGAACACAATCGCTATTACTTTCTGATACAAGAACATAACTTCACCGCGAAAATTACACGAGAGAACATCCAATGGAGAAATCTCCATATAAAACCATGAAAGCGAAAGAAAACTTATGCACTACAAAACAAAGTAGCGACAGATGATAAAAATGAAGCTGATGCTATTTTAACTAGTAAAATTCGTTTCATACATCAAAATCAAGAACGGTGATGATTTGTAAGAAAGAAGTAATTGACATTTTAGTCAACTATTCACTGTGAAAGGCCTTTGCTGCAGGTGTACATTGTGTCAATCAAATATAAATACGGGCCTAAAATTTTTATGCCGGCCCCGTTTGCCATAGTGCATCCACAAGACACAGATTCAAACTTAGATTAGATCAGTAAACTGTGGAAGGAAATTTAAAAGCGTACCTTTTTCTTTTATAAGGATGTAAAATCGCAGAACCTACACCAATGCAAAGTTTGATGCGTTAAAAAATTGTCATTGATGGTGAAACTCTTTAGGTTCGTCAACATTCTAGTAGATGGAATAACCATCGCAATTGAATCTGAAACCTCAACTGCAAAACATACAAACAGAAAAATGCTTACATACAGATATTATTTGCATTAACAAAATATTGAAATCTTCCAGATGTAGAAGCAAGACCTATCAAAAGAAGCTTTGACTTTTAATAGTTATATCTTTTATTTTTATTACTTTGTTTATCCTTCACAACCTATTAAAAAAGTAGTGTCCTTTGACTTTCCTTGCGCGGAAATAAGTTTTATTTAAAAATATGAGTGTGCTAATAACTTTAAAACAATGAATGTCAATTACATGGCAAAGATGTCAGCTATGATTTTTGTTATCCATTTTTAATTTTTTAACACTAAAACTGAACGGAAGGTAAGTAGATAATATGATATTATAACATATACTGGGTGTTACAAAATAATATGCATGGGGGTTGTTATAGAAGGTTGACTTGGCCGCAGAAAAATGTTTAAAAGATTCTAAGAATTATATTTTAGAAATTATTATCAAATAAAAATTGATTTTTACGTTAAAATATGACAGCTTACTCTACTGCTGCTACTTTCTTTAGTGAGCAATTTGTGAAATTCGAACCAATCTATATTAATTTCTCCATTTTATGTACCTCTTTAACGTAGCTAATAAACAAAATTAAATAATATAATTTTGCAACACGCTAAATATAATTTTTTAGTAATTTTTATTAACAACAAACTTTGTTATTCAAATTTTAAAATTGTGTGTTATATAATAAATAATATTAAAGTTACTCATTTATAATAAAACTCGAAATTTAGGAAAGACATTAAAGAGATAACTTATTTGAATATAATTTACGACTGCACAAAATGTAAATTATATTACCGTCACATTCTTATAAAGTGAAATCTTCCGAAAAATTTCAATTTGTAACAGAAATGACAAAATGCTAAACTACAAATTAAAATTACGTGGTTGCACTGATCTATCATAAAAATAACAGATAAAGTTCAATATTTTGTTTACTATGTACACCATTCTCGTTTTAGTAATTAATCATTCAGTTTTATTACCACGAACATATTATATACACGGGTTTTCATCGCTCTCAATTTGTAGTAGATCAGATCTCACTGGCGCAGGACATAACCCTCCTGAAGGAAGGTACTTAGTTTGTAGCTTGATATTTGTTTCTGTTATTTTCATTGTATCATACATTATAAAATTTAGCAGTTGAAGCACCGACTTCTTCAAGTTAATTGATAACTGAAGAGGGTAAAATCTTTTTCCGAAACCATACTTGGATTGGTACCATTTGTTGTACTGTTATATTTACGATATTTACAACTTGGAATGCGATGGCATGCTGAGTGATCTCCTTTACAGGCCCAAATCACTTGCCGAGCAGGCACCAATAATTAACAAAACTCCTAGACGCTATTGTAAAATTGTGACATCTTATTCTTCCGTTTAGTAATTCGTTTGTGGTAGTATTTCTATCTTTAAAATTTATTATTAGAATTTCTTGTGAATCCCAAAAAATGATATACATGAGTGTTTGCCTTTTCTGGTGGAGCTTTGTCCTCATATCACCACTTTGTTCGCGTTTGATCTCAGAATCATATAAAGCATTGTAGTTTCATCTTAACAATTGTTCATTCAACAAAAGGTCGACCAAACTTTGGTATCCATTTTACACTCATTTTACTCGCTTGGAGATGTTCGTACAAAGCATAATGAACACTACTGTTTGAAAGCCCTAATCTTTCTGCAATCTCCCTTAATTTATTTCCAGACACCCAAAACCTCTTTTTCAATAAGAAAAATTATTTTAAGGATGTCTTCTACAGTTGTATGCCCAAAGCGGAACTCTTATACCCCGTATTGTATACACCATCCAAACATGCTTTAGATTCAGGTGAATGACCTTTTCTAAAGAGACATTGTATAATACTTCTAGGTACATGCAAATTTCGCAATAATCCAATGGAATTTGGGAAATACAGTATTCTACGCGGTTTTGTCACAACTCTTTTAGAAATGTCAGGACTGTCCTCGCATACGCAGGATAAAAAAAGGTTGGAATATGCTTTGGGGTAGGAAAAGGCCTATTAATAGATACACTTAACTAAACATAATATTAAGTAAACAGAAGCCAAATCATCCCGAAGATATATTACAACACTGAATGATAACAGCAATAGATGAGGGAGTACTCAACTTAAGGTAACTGGTAATATCAGCGCAATAGAACAGGAAAATACTGAAACAGAAAAATGCAGTTAATTAACAAGGGTGGAAAGTAGATAATCCTCTGCTATCCCAGCGAGAGATAGACCTACTTCAACGCGAGCCATCAGCTTTGTTTCTACCCTAATCTCATCAATCTCCATATTTAATTCCTTCTACATTCTATCCAACGGAAAACTCCTTTCTCAGAATATCATCATGGCTGAGAACCGAATCACTGTAGACCTGTCTAGGGTACCCCATTAAGTGAGGCAGTTCAAAAAAATCGATACACGGAATGTTCGAAGTATGTTTTAGGCTGGGAAAAAGAAAACACAGCTAAAGAAATACGATGTCAAATGAGTGTTGGTGAATAGAGATGACAAGGCTCTGGAAAATGCAGCTCCCGACTGCATCAGAGAACAATTAGTGAAATTACATATAGATATCAAGACAGCTTCAGAAGGAACACTCCAGGAAAAAATAACCCTTTTTGTTGGAGATCTTAAAACCAAATGTGACAATGGTATAGACGAAGACATAGCTGTGGGCTACAGTCTTGAAATATGTAATGAATGAGGGGAGGACTTTGGTCAGTTTTGCAAAAAGACTACATATAGTTACAATATTTTCTTCAAACTGCTTCCGTGGCTATTATATAAATGGAAAACTCCTGTCGAAACGTTGTACGAAACCATCAATATGAATACGAAATTTTGGAACGCAATAACACCAGTAAAATGCACTCCAGGGTGAATGTTTAATCTGACCACATTTAGATATTAAATATGCTAGAACTACGAGTAAATAAATTAATAAAGGCAAAACAAGTAATACAGATGAGTTAAGAGTCGAGATAATAAAGACATTTTACCAGTCAAAATTAGACGATGAGGCTATCCAAATATATTTTAAAATCTATTGCCAGCAGAAAACTTTATTGGTGTAAAAGATAAAAAATCTGAAAAGTGTAAAGCTCGCCAGAGATTTCTATAAGGGTGTATATTTTCATTAATACTGCATCGTCCAAAATATTGTTTAGAAAAACATTATATGATGTTGAGAAAGATATGTCGTTAAACTCCGTACCGATTAATCACCTAAGATATGGCTGCCTAATCTCAAATCGTGGACCGTAAAGAAATCGATTGAATTATTTCATGCAGCAGCCGTCAAAGTAATATGGGCCAGGATAACCGCCAACGTTCATTGTGTATAGGGCGCAATAAGAAGAAGAAGAAACTAGTTCACAAAGCTACCAACGAACAAACTACATTACTGCACGATTAGAACGTGGAAGAAGAACAAAAATGAGCATCGGCAAATTACGGGGCTGTTAAACGACTGACCACGAATTTGCCTTTTGTGAAAAACTACGTGAACTTTATACAAGCATTTGATGGAATTAAATTGGAGTTAATATATTAAGCCAAGTAAAGAAATGCAACAACAATAAAGGCAAAACTTTAACAAAAGGAATCTGCGCGACAGAAGAATGATATTTAGCTTAGGTACCTTATTACATATGTCGCGGATCCCACTTAGGGAACAACTCATCTACAGTGAAGTGAATAAATTTTGGAATAAAATAGTACTCAAGCGTTGCGCTTTGCCAATTTTTCAAATTAACAGGATTAAAATCCGCTGAAAATTGTATGGATAGTGACGTAGAAACTAAGTTTGCGACTAATGATCGCACATTTTAGAATCTTTTGAAACCTTCAATTAGTTCCTAAGAAGCATTGATGTATTTAGGTTGAAATTGTGCCTGTTAGCGTGTATTTAGACGCGCATTACCTCAATCTGTGAGATTTTTGCGCATTATACGAAGTTTCAAATTATCTACGATAAAAGTAAAAGCTGTCATTGTCAAGAAACCTAGGAATAGGCAGCCAAGGCAGCAGCGATACCAGGATGATCAATTACAGGTTTTTACAGAATAACTTGCACTTCTTCAAAAAGGTGGATCCTGAAAACTTGTAAAATACCAGTTTGCCATTTTTTAAAATGCACTCCTGCATGCCTATAAAAATGAATGAATTATTACTAAAACGTAAATGTAGTAAATAGTAAACAGAATGTTGGACTCAAGTATTACATTTCTTATCTGTCTAAATATTGGTTGTGTTAGGTCAGTAAGATGTCAATACCCTTTGTTTTGTTTAATACTGTTGTTTCGTAAATTTCTTTTCAAAGATTTTCTTTTAAGAAAATGATAATGAATCTGGGAATATTCTTTTGCACTATTTGTAATAATGAACGCATTGAAATGGGGAAATTGAACAAAATAGGTTGTGTTAATTGTATTTTCCAAAAGGATTTACTCTTGCCAAGTTTATATGTTCGTAAATATTAAATAAACAAAAATATTATAAAATTTACTTTTAATAAAATTCTAAAACATAACATCTTACACAAACTTATATCGTGTACATTGGTTTTTATTTATTAATATGTTTCAGAGATCACTGTGTATAAAAGTGAGAAGTGAATATACGAAGGTTGCCTTTTAAGTAGTTACAAAAACTAGGAAAGGAAACAAATTTTTTGGAACAAACTGTTTTATTGTTTTTCAAAATATTCACCTTTAAGTTTTATA
>JAHWXV010287337.1:0-13013 GCA_024586415.1 Phrixothrix hirtus | reverse complement strand
AATTTATTGAAAAAGAAAGCAAATAGTTTTCGAAACGTTTAATTTTTATTAAAGTTACACAGTTTAAACCAAAAATTGTTTTAATTATGTTTTGAATTAGATAAAAAATTTACAGATTTGCGTTCACAAAAGGCTGGGGTACACGTGTCTTCAATAATGCTTCTTATATACAAAACACCTTGTATAAACAAATTTGTAAACAATGGCTCAATGTTCTATTAACACGAATTAATAAATAACCCTTTATTAATATTTTGGAAAATGTCTCTAGTACAGTTTTTTATATCTTCTTTTACTCTTAAACATATTCCATATATGAGTCATCTTGGTGTAAAATCCAACAAGCGCAAAAATATAAAAAGCTGCGTTCGCACTGTTTTTCGATGAAGAATATCAATCTTTACAGGTTACTAAAATACTTGTCCGCTAAACACAGACTATTAGTTCATTTTCAAAATATTTCCTACTGCAGTCAGATTCATTTGCAAAACCTGCCAAGTGCTTTTAACCACTAGAAAGTCGAGATTTTGGCCGCCTGGCCTCCTACGCGCATAACTCGGTTTCGACTTGTTTGATGTTACTGTCTGTGATTAGTCTTTAAGCAACAACGTGAGCAGTGTTACGCTACCCAAAACTAGTTTTATAATAGAATTTTGAAATGTATAGTAATAATGAGTGAACGTTAAATCCAAAAAATCCAGGCAGAACATAATCCGAAGCGAATAAAGGTAGACAAACATAAGCGCATGATTGCTAACCAAAAAAGGTAAGATTATAGTTTTTAGTTGTAATAGACCGAATAATACTGACTCTACTGTTTATTATCAAGTACGCTACAAAAACTTCACCGAAATATCCAAAAAATGCGAAGTATTGAATACAAAAAACTATATCTTTGGGGGATATTAAAAAGTTTCACTAAATACGAGGCGTGTTGTTTAAGTAAGTACCGTTTTGAAATTCTAGCACTGTGAGCGCTGCGGCGGTTTTCCACACTTACGCGCTGTTTACCTACATCTATTCACAAGCCACAGACGCCATTACTGAAAGATTTGACCGTGTTTACGTTTGTTTTTCACAATTTAAAATGTCTCCGCTAGTCGAGAATCCCGCCGACTGTGAAATACGCGCTGTGATTCGTTTTCTTAGTGTTAAAGGCATTAAATTGGCTTTCATTCATGGTCAGATCAGTGAAGTGTATGTCGAGTAAGGGGATCGTTTTTCTTCATGACAATGCTCGTCCATACGCAGCCCCTGGAACTCAAGATTTCATCGCATCTTTTCACTGGGAACAACTTGATCACTCTCCATACAGTCCCGATCTTGCAACCAGTAACTACCACTTGTTCCTGTATTTGGCGAAGCATATTGTAACGTGTACCTGAAATTTAACCCAAAAACACCTTTACTGTTTAACTGTGATTTATTTCCTTTAATTTAAAAGTCGTTTTGGCACATTATAATTTAGTTACACGTTAAAATAATTTAGTTTTGCTAGTGATTTATTTTACATTCTTTATGATAACACCCGGTATATGTTTATACTGCATTTTATTAAGTTAGTTTAATGACGTAAAACGCCATGAATTAAGTTTTCGTCATTATTTATAATTAATATACAGTTAATTTGTTTATGCATTTATAGATAAACAGGCAACTGATAACCCAGTGTTTAATATTTGTAAACAAAACATTACTGTTCAAGAACGAGTCATGACCTAACTTATTTTTATTTGTCTACCGGAAGTAGATTACGATTATGGCCTTGTTTCAGTTTCGAGTTATCAACTTAATAGAAATTTCAAAGTTATAATTAGTAATTATACCCTTTACGTTAATTAAATACTTATTTCCGAATACAGTTTCAGATCCGCTGCCTGATTAGCCAACTTTCCATGTGTCTTAAGACACTTTATTGTCAGATGAACACGTAATTAATTATTTTTGTTTTGTAAGGCAATTAATTGTTTAAAGATTTCCCTGATAAGTATTACTGTACCTTTGCAAAATTAATTTTCCATTTTAACCTTTTTACCGCATTGTTTGTGTTTATTTTTCGAGTTACAAGAGAAAACTGTACATTAGATCGATTTGAGCGTGTTATGAAAATCGTATGAATTTGCAGTTCAAATCAAAATTTACAACAAACTTTTCTAATCCTTTGAAGAGCGAAGGTTTAGAACAAGTTTCTGAGAATTGCACTTAAAGCAAACCCGCTAGAATATACATCCGAGGCGTAATATTTAATTTATATATTAAATTTAATTATTGCCACAATCTTTTGATATGCATTATTCCACAAGGCGTTAATGGAGAACGTACATTAAAATCAAGGACCTTAATTATTAGAATTCGTTTGTTATAAGCGTAAACCAAATCAATTAACCGGCTCTTTACTAGTAATTAACAAGATACAATTGTTTCCATGAAACAGCTGATCCGTCTCGCATGTGTAATGTACGGTTTACGTTTAATTGAAAAGCATACGTTCCTATTTAGTTATTAACGTTATCCTTACCCTAATTACGCTTTCTTTCACGACGTCGGAATCGATGTCGGATCAAAACTAAAATCCGTCGATTGAAGTATAGTGTCAATTATCCTTACTGTCGTTAACCTACGCGATATCATCTGCATAGAGGTTATCGGAGCCGCCAAACACAAGACAGCCCTCCTTTAAGACGTTAATCACTGAATAATTAGTACTGTCACTATTAACATTGTTAAATACAAAGGTGAATTTAAACTAGACCGCAGATACACGTGAACGGACGGATGCAGCCATTTTTAACTAAACAAATGAAGTTAGCGATTATAGATCGGGGTCACATTCATACAATCTCTGTCATGATTTATAACTAATAAATAAAGTACACTTTTGTTTTGGTAAGGGTTGAAAACTTAGCTAAAATAAATTTGAAAATAGACGTTGTACAAAATGACTTCAATTTTAAAGAATCTGTATAACATTATTAATTGTAAATGTGATCGAAATAAAATCTGTATATAATTTAAAGCATGTATTTTTGTAATACACTCGTATTTGGTTAGAAAATAAATAACTTTTATAACTTCTTTGTGTTAGTTACTATAAAATCAAGAAATATAGTTTCTGCAAGTGAATAAATAAATTTTGCGTAAATATAGGAGTTAAAATACTGTAGTAATTACATTTTAAAGTATTTAGTTAAAATACTCTGGCCAGAATAAATATTTAAAAGCAAACACAATAACTTTCATAATTAAAATTTAGGTTTCAGAGAATTCATAGTGAAACCGAGCTGTAGCTTTACGACCAAGTAAAAATATACAACCTAGGTCATCGATAAAGTGCACGAACTGTTTTAAATCCAATAACCCCCTTTGTAAATATCCCTATCCTGGTTTTATTTAATTGACAAGCTAGTTTTAGGTAAACATAATATTTGTCAAACAAGGACTTGTGATCCACCCACGTTCTACATTTGACGTAAGCTCTACTTAATGTCGCAAACCCCGACCCCCTCTTCGTCAGACAGCTACTCGAGGCATTGTACGTAGGCTTAGTGTGGTCTAGAGTAGAATTGAACATACCGAAGACCTACCGTTACAATCTGGGTGTTCAGCGCCACGACGATGATGATGAGGTCAAAAAGGCTGTGTTGCAAGTGGTTGTTAAATCAAGCGGCAGACTTCTATGAGGATGGGATTCAAAAGCTGATTGTACGATACGATAAATGCTTTAATATTGGTAGAAATTATGCAGAAAGTAGATTAAGGTACAGGCTTTCATGTAAAAATAAAATTGTTAAAAAGTTTGTTTTTTTTAAAACAATACTTACTTAAAAAATACGCCTCGTATTTTGTTAAAACAAAGACAAAGATATGCTAATTTTCAAGTACTGCTCTGCGTTAGAGCCAAAGAGATTGCACTTGGCAGAAAACACTCGAGGAAAAAGGGAATCGCTATTGAGTACCCTGTTTTAAAGAACCATGAACTAGGATATTAAAGAATCTTAATATATGGCAAAAAGAGAAAAGGCAGGCAATGTCCGAATTTATCGACAGTTTAAAATGCACCGAGTCTCATTGCTACAGGAGTTGTACTAACGCCAGAATCTACGTAAATTGTTAAAATCATGTTAAAATTAAGTAACTCTACTGCCGAAATTACATCAATAGAAACTAAAACATCAGATTTAGAACACTGCAGAAAGGTGTTCGTTCTGTTTGTTTGAACGTCAAGGAAGTAATGAAAAAGCAGATTTACTTATAAAGCTACGAATTCATAAACTGAAACCAATGCTCAGGGATTGTCAAAACAATTTAGCTTTACCTCAACCTCCAGATGCAATTTAATTTATATAATTTTACAATCATTAGAGGATCTTCCAAATCCAAAATAACGCCTGATAATGTGAAATCCTACGTCTGGGTGAATGTTGATCTTCCTCAAATCTTAAACATCATATTTTCAGTTTTATACGATTTTTTAAAGAAAGCTGTCGTCCTTGCATTTAAAGATAAGATTCTATTATTCTATTACTTGGCTAATTAAAGAGAATGAACTAAGCTTTTCCCATCATACGGCATTATTTTACGCTTCCAGTTAGGGTTTCTGGTTTAATTGAACGTAATATAAAGAAAATTTTGTGCATTTGCAAACTTCAGGAATACTACAACTTAATAGCTGTATATTTACCAATGCGAGTATTAGAAAAATACTAGTTAGCATACGATTGAAAAGAAGCTGTTCAAAATATTGTGAAATTCCAAGATAATTGGCACTTTTAATTTAATAGGTCAAAAAACTTTCTCATTAAAGGAGATGATAATCAATCCTTAATTCAAGGGGAAGTAAACTATCACTTTGATGTTGGAATGGCTATGGAGGTGTTTGTAAAGAAGGCAAAAAACTGTTATTGATTAAACCAAATAAAATAGTGCCTGGTCGTACCGTGAATACGGAGAAAAAGATTTCAATGAACAACTTGTTGGTTAAGGATTTTAGACCGGACTGAAAATGTCTGCAAAATCTAAAAGTTTATAAGAATAGATTTTCTGTGCTATTCAACAATGGTGCACGAATTTTCTTGCATTGAAATTTTAGAAGATGACATTCTGAGATTGGTTTAATTAGGCTTAATTTTTTGTATTGCTTTCCTATTTTTTGGTCCTGAAAGAAAATTTATTTTTTGTTTTCTTAATATTGAATAAAATTTAAAAATATTAAGATCATAACTTTAGAAAGATTAATACCTGATTGAATGCAGTTTGTAATATTTAATAACATGTAACAATTAAAGTCAAAAG
This sequence comes from Phrixothrix hirtus, assembly GCA_024586415.1. NCBI lineage: Eukaryota > Metazoa > Arthropoda > Insecta > Coleoptera > Phengodidae > Phrixothrix > Phrixothrix hirtus. Next base: position 7,721 of record JAHWXV010287337.1, on the reverse strand, counting down.
TGTTGTGTAATTTTCATGTTAAAAAACTAAATTTGGTTGCAACACTCGCTAAATTTTAAGCACTTACAAAACCCGTCAACTGCAGTATTAAATGCTGATGTGTGATGCTGTGCGCCCTTTCTAGTGTATAAAATTAATGCTGCTTATTAAAATACATTCTCTACATCATCTAGAATAATGAGATGTTCTAAATTACGAATAATTGATGTTTAAACAGTATTCTGCGATTAACTGAAAATTCCATCATTGGACTTGGCGGGTTTTCCATATATATATTGCTATGATTTTTGGTGTTTTTTTTTATAAAATTGAAAATTATATCAAATTTTCTTTTAAATAGTTAGTTTTTATTATAAACATTGTTAAATAGTGTATAATATGCACAACAGTCTTTTTTTCTTGTTTTAACTTGTTCTTAAAAATTTCTTTATCCCGGTGATCTTTACAACTTTCTATAATGTGATTATTTTACCTTGTTCCATTTATTTATTTAACTTAATACTTTTTAATTCCTAATCCTCCTATCTGATTTCCAAGCGGTTGTTTTAATTTAATTAGGTTAGTGCCTTACGACACCTTTTGTAATTTTTCTTCTCTAAAAATTAGAATTTCTGTTTATTAAAAGGTTTAGGTCATTATAGTTTCCTTGCTTAGATTATAATTTTATTTTTTCCTGCACGGAATTTTTTTTCTCAATACAGTAACTACTTTCCTTCGGTTTCCTTTGATAAGGGTGTTTAGATAACGTTTTGTGTTTTAATTATTTGGGTTTATTTATAATCAATCTAACAAAATTTTTGTTTAGGTAATATCCTTAGTGTTTAGGCTTTGTGTTTATAAAAACAAAATTGTTGAACAGTGAATATTTTAAAAAATAGTGTTCAATAACCTGAAAAAATGTGTTTGACCTTTTTGGATATCAAGCTTTTTCCTAATTAATAAAGGAATTGGTTTAAATTTTTGGTGAAATATTTTAACAAACAAGGAAGTATGATGTAATTAAAAGAACTTTGCTAGATACAAGTTTTCCTTAATGAAATGCAGATTATAAGAATCCTAAAATAAATTGGACGTGATAATTCAAGGAAATCTAAGATTTCCATTAAACTTATCTGAAATTACTGAAAATTCGAAAAACAAATCAAGGAAGCACTGTTTTCTTTAAAAGGTGAGCAGCAGAAAGGAAATATAATATTGTTTGTACATTCCGAACTACTGTTATAAATGACAAATCAAACGAGGTTAAGTAATACAAATTTCTCGAACTTACCAACGATACGAAAATAATTAACAACTCCAAATACAAAAATGCGGTAGTCAAGAATTATGCTAATCTGGATTTGTGGCCATTAAAACAAAAATTGTTTAAAATTAAATAAACAAAAACAGGAACGCCGGCCATAATTTTCGAAAAATTCTATCGATTGGGTTTAGTGCAGGTTCGTTAAGTGGAAGCCCAACTCATACCCAAAACCGTATTTGATTTGAGTAAGTTTTCTAAAAATTAACATTTAGTTTAAAAATAAACTTAACAAATCTTTTACTTTTCCTGTAATTTATCTTAAATGCGCAGGAAATTAATTAACGTCCTAGTAATTTTGATTTATATAGGAAAATTTGACAAGAATGGCTTTAATTAAAAACAAACACTGTGTATATAGGCGTGTTCTTAGCCATCCCACCGACTTTCATTTTTAAGCTTGGTAAAAAAAATATACTCCCTCTCTTTCTAGCATCTTAATTAAATACTATAACGATTATAATACAGCTATATTTCCTGGTATACTGCTCCAAAAAAAATAATGGACTAAGTTATAATCAATATTCTAAATTATCTGCCAGTTGTGTAGGCAACTCTTTCTAAAGATCCCTATCACTTTCAAGTGAAGCCGGACCCTCTTCAGGATGCTGTCACAATTAGTTTCGCTTCACTTATTCTTTATTTAAGCGGAACTTCAAAATTCTGTTTGCCAATCCTTTTATTTGGGGCAGTGCAAAACATATTTCAACGTTATTCATATAACTAATTCTAACTGATAGGTAATTTATGGATTAATACAGGTTTTTATGTTATCATGATAAAACTTCACAGGTAAATGGATGCCTAAAAACAAACATGGTTTCTGTTTTTTCCACAAATCAATAATTTTGAAGAAATATGAGGGGCAAAATTAGTCGCATGTTTGTACAGTAGAATAGTAACAAGCCTTTCGTAACCAGACGACCTTGTTTCCTACATCTTTTAATCGACACTAGTTTAACCACAGTAAATTAAAATTTACTTTAAGTATAAATAACTTTTGGTTTACACTTGTCACTTGATACAAAAGCAATGCCGTCAGAGGTTATGTTTACCTACAATTTTAGAGTAGTCCTTGTCTTCCAGTAAAATCAATAAACATATTTATTTCCAATAATTAGTATATTGAATAAGCATAAAAATAAGCATTTATAAAATTTCAAAACAATTCTTAATCTAGTAAAAGAAATTATAATAAATTTAGGTCAGCCCGCACTTAATTCTAAAGGAAAACGCACTTTGTGCGAGATAAACATTTCTTTAAATCTTTCAACCTACATTACAAAAGTTTTGCAAATAACTATGAATTATATGTTGTAAAAGAATTTTTATTTACTGACAACTGAATTTAGAATTGTCCATGTTATTTTAATTGCACTATATAGAGTTTATATGTATGCGTAGAGCTCATTCACACGGTACGTATTTGGACCAATTTATGAAACGACACTTTATCTGAATGAGACAGTGGCTCATAGATTTAAAATGACTTGTTCACACTTTACGTATCCGTTATAAAATCGTATACGATTGATTTTGTCATTCGAATTTGCCACTGCCGTCCGAACACACCGATCCCTACGACAGTTGCGCATTGATATCATAGACAGCGTTCAGACGATGCGAATTTTATTCCGTGTATCGAATGCCGGAAGCTGCAAAATCACGCCATTCAGAAGTAAATGAATGCCTTTCAAGAAAGTAGGTGCTCTTTCCCTACACTTTGTTTTTTATAATTCTATTCAATAAATTAACAAATGAAGCAATGGCCATTCTATAGTAATTGAAAAACTTTATTGCGTCATTTCTTAATTGACAAATGAGGGTTTGAAATGCCCCTAAAGTGAATCTCAGTAGCTTTTGTTTTTTCTGTTTCGTTTATGTCCATAAAAATACCAATACATTACAAGCATAATATTGTCATTCATCACGTTAATAGCACAATAAAATATTTGGTGTTTAAAACAAATTCGATTTGTAAATTTATCCGTATACGGAAAGGAGGTGTGAACACACTAGTTCGTATCTTACGTATTGGATAAATGTACCATCTAAACGACCTCTAATTCAACGATTTCGTACGTGTTCGATTGGTAGACTTTGTTTTGATAGTTTCCCGCGACAATCCCGAACTGTATTGGAAAGTCCGTATTTATTTAGCCCGTCCTGGACTGTGAGAGAAACTTATCTTGTGATCATTTTATTGTAAACATTCTTTGTGGAACATCTTCGAAGCGAACTTAATTATTGTACAAACGCATTAGCATGAAAGTGATTTAAACCGTACTTTAATCACTTGTATCGCCGAAGAAGAAGGTGCGCACTTCTTAGTTTGTTGTTTTATATGTACATTTCGGTCGTTCTTATGGTAACCTTTTTTGCATCCTAATTTTCTCACTTAATTTTCATTTTCTTAAAATGTTCATTAAAATTTTTGCGTTGGGGTTTTAATCGTTTTACAGTCTTTCTGAGAATTTATTTCGTAAGAAAATCGTTCATAATTAGTAATACACCTCCTCATTTTTAATTTTAAGGTTTTATGGACTACAGTAAACGTGTTTCTTTGCTGGAAACACTTTTCTTGGAGTCACCACTTATGTATTTTTATAAATGACTACATATCTTATTTTCTATGTATATCTTTACTAAAATAAATATCTGTTAAGGATTTACTTTGTTTTACTATGGAGAATATAAACTATTTTTATATTTATTATGACGTAAAATCTTTAACGCATAAGATCGACGTTTGTCCCGAGCGCTATTGATTTTACGCCACAACAACAGTACAGGAGCCCCTAGCTCAGCGAAGAAGGGGGGATCCTAAGATTTACACCAGCGCCATCATCGCTCTAATAGAAATCGGGGCATGGGAAGAGAAAGAGGGCACCACTACTCCGGATTGCCTCTCAAAATACGGAACTGTTCTCGGAATACCTAGAACCGGTTCCCTAGGCGTTTTGTTAATTTGCCCCGGGCTTCCTTTTGTCAAGACCCCAAGGATTAGTATAAATTTTGATCGCGGTCTTAATCAGTACATATCCTCTGAAATTTAAGATATTCTTAATTAACTTATTCTACTACCAAAAATAAAAGTCTAATTAAATGACAATACATTTATTGATAACGAATTGGGGTTAATTAACGTACACACCAAAACAACAATTACACATAAGTTACAGAATAACTTCTCCGTCCCTTGAATTTGGCCTTATTCCAGAGATAAAAGAAGGACTACGCAAATCTACTGATACTAAAATTAGAGTAATCCATGTTTAAACACCGTCAACGCAAGTATGCGTCCACGATCTCCACAGAAGATATATATTATTGATCTCCCGTCACACCGGAAGGTTTAAGTTCTTACGCCTTGCTAAGGTCGACCGTAAGAAGCCAAAGAACAATAACAAAAGGGGGGTATCCTAGTTTGGGTTGTTGATTTACCCAAAATGATCTGTCGTGGTGGCTTATGGGTTCCCGCGCCTGCGAAAGAACTTAGCACGTTCAACATAAACTACTACGGCGTGAAAGGCGCTGATTAATTCCTAGAGATATACCATTCCATCTCTTAGGTCGGGTCTTCCAACATTTGACACTATGTTGAGTCCCTAAACACACCGAACGTTTCTTTTTTAACACAGTCAACACACGACCGATTTTATTGCCCTAACGACTCAGCAATTGCGTACCCGCTTTTGAAATGTCACTGAACCCTACCAGACGTTCGGAAATTACGTTTCTCTCTCACACTTCTGGCACGATTAGATTCTGAATCGACACGGACGTGAAGGAAATGCGTCTATCGTGTTGTTTTTATCCGATTCCAAAAACCAACCATTTTATTTACTTTTTCTTTCTAAAATTCTATTTTCCGTTGTTCCATCAACAACCCCGTTTCTAAAAAACCAAATCCATGGCGGCAACTTAAAAAAAGATTTTGTCCTTTATTAGCGGAACTACAACCGAAACCGAAATTTAAAAAAACAAATTTTGACTATGAAATGTCAAACCTCGAGTCTTCCCAGGCGAAGAAGGAAGGAAAGAAGTGAGGACAACAGGACTACCGGTTGGATCGTTAATCCGCACACGCGAAATCTACACCAAACACCACTGCTCCCTGGAGAGAAGAAGAAAAGAGAGTCCCAAGAAAACTCAAGGGGCTAACAAAACTTAGTCAAAACCAAAAACAGAAAACAACACGAAAAAGCATTCTGCCCACGCAGTGTCCCACAACACGGACATCCTCGCCTCAGAGCGTAAAATAGAAAAAATTCAAATTGAAACATGGGATTATTCAACGATCAAACACAGGCTATAAAATCCTAATTAATTAGTTTAGAGTTCAAAGAAAGTTTTGCCCAAAAGTTTAACTAACACTCTAAACAAAACGAGGAAAGACAGTTCAACCCACTGGCAATAAAGAACGCATACTATCCGAAATAAATTCGCGGCCCAAACACTCGATAACTTCACTGTTAAAGGAGATGGTAAAGAATATAAAAATGAGTAAGTAATGTGAATAAACAATGTCCCAACAGAGAAGATGGACAAAAACAAATTTAGAAGTGGTAAGGCTGTCGGCTCTTACGACACACAGGACAAACCTGCGGATGTGGAATTCTAAAGCCGCCACAACACGACCTCAACCCAAGCCTAAAGCCAAGATGGAGGATAGGGCAACAAGGTAGTAAGTTAGTCGCCTTTTACGACTCACAGACTAACTTGCGGATGTGGTATTCTTAAACAGCCACAGCACAGTGCAAGTCGATCACGTCGAAGACAGTCTCGTTAGTAAGTCCGGTGTAGGACCTGCCTTCAAATCCTTGGCGTGTCATACGCCCTTCGACGTACCAAGAATTACTTAGCTCGTACGTCTGGTACGAAACCTTCCTTCGAATCAAGAAGGGACCAATAAATTTCGGTGCTAACTCAGCTGTCATAAAGCGTGAAACATCTGACAACACGAAATTTCTTCGCCACACGAAATCGCCTACTTCGAAAGTCGCGAGACGACACCGCAAATTATAATGTCTTTGATTCTTCTCTGAAGCTATCTTAATTCGCTTCGCGATATCCTCATGCAACTTCGCCAGAGCAGGAAGTATACGGCTAATGTCTGTAGCGCTCTATATCACCTTGATCTGCGGAAAGATCTTCGGAACGAGTATTTCCCTCCAAAATCATATTTCGACCGAAATTTGCGAAATACGGAGATACTCCAAGAATTTCATGCGATACGGAACGAATAGCACACGCAATCTTCTGTAAATATTTGTCCCAAGTTCGCTGATTCTCCTGGACATATGAGGCTAGCATGGTCTTGAGTACACGATTCACCCTTTTACTGGGATTAGCTTGTGCATGATAATAAGCATTAAACCTTAATCTAGTACCATACGATGAACTCATTTTGCTAAACTCTTTACTGCGAAACTGCACACCATCATCACACAAGATAACCGGGGGAACTCCAAACATTAATAAAACGTCAAGCGGAAATAGTACTGGAAACTTGGTAGGTAAAATAATCTACCACAACTAAAATATAGGTATATCCTTGGTCGTTTTTGTTCTGGCTTTTGAGCCGTACACACCGAACATTTTTTTACATATTTGGTAACGTCAGCCTTCACTTTAAACCAATAATAACGTTGAGAAACCCGATCGTATGTTTTATGGATGCCAAAATGCCCTGCGGTGGGTTCGTCATGTAACCTTCGGAATCACTCGTTTCCAATTATCTTCCTTGGTACTCAACTCTGGGTAGCGACTTGGAAAGTGATTGAATAATTTCCCATCAAAGGCTCTCCATTGGTTATACTGAATAGGATTAGCGCTTAACAACTTAAGCATCTTCGCGGTCCACCTATTAGAAGGATCTGCCGAAGAAACATCCAAGATTAGTTTACCTTCTGGAATAGAGGAGGTAGTAAGAGTGTTAATCACTGGAACCGTTAGGGACAGGGTATCCGGAACCACATGTACTTTCCCCTTCCGATGAATGATATCATAATCATACTGTTGCAATCTGATTGCCCATCGATCTAGTCGACCTGATGGATCTTTCAAATTGTGTTACCAAACCAATGAATAGTGATTTGTAACAACCGTAAAATGGGAACCTTCAACATACGGTCTAAGTTTTTCGATAGCCCATAAGACTGCGAGACATTCTTTCTCCGTTACGGACTATTTCCGCTCGTTCTTATCAAGGGAACGGCTTAACTAACAAACTACTTGTCCTTGTCCATCAATTACTTGTGTAAACACTCCACCAACACTAAAATCAAAAGCACCGGTCTGTAAGCAAAAAGGGGCCGGAAAATCGGGACATGTCAAAACAGGAGCGGAGACCAAACAAGTTTTAATTGAGTTCAAAGCGGCCTCACAAAGTTCGGACCAACCAAATTTTGAGTTTTTC
>JAHWXV010287324.1:0-22440 GCA_024586415.1 Phrixothrix hirtus | reverse complement strand
AGCATACCCACGGTCCTTCGCCTTATTTAAATTTCGTTTGGGATAGAAACCCCAGCCCCCAAAATACAGTTCATAAATCGAATCGTCCCGCTCTAAATGTACTTTGTGAAAACCCGCTAAATTTAAAATCGTGTTATCATATCGCACATTAATCGAAAACACCATGAGTATAAAGGTTTTTTATATTTTGAAACATAGAACCAAACTGATCATGTAGTGTGTTTAGGGGTTATTGCCGATCCCACTGTGTGGTAATAGAAAATTAGTGTAGTTTTCAACTTTTTTAAATAGACTTGCATGCTATTCACCTCTATGTAGATACGTTCTCTTAAAATTAATTATGTTCAGTATATTGCACTAAAGTCTTAAGCCCAAAACTCAGAGATAACAAAATCATTTATTTTGTATTTGACAAATTTTACTCCATATAACATACTTTTGAATACTGGCATCTATTATTACCACTAATCATTCTGTTTCCTTACGAAATAAGCAAAGAAAATTCATCATCTCTATAACTCACTATTTCTACATGCCAACTCCCCAACACCCTATTTACTCCACTACTCGCTGCAACCTAATCCCACTATCTCCAACAGCTATCGCTCTTACGACGCTTCTCTATTTTATTCTATCTCTACATACTTCTAGATCTTCAATCAAATTCATATATTACACTTGGCATATTGTCTTATTTCTTTTTTCCGGCATTTTCTTGGTCTACTCATTCCTTCCGCATTATTTAGTCTACATAAATCATCTTTGTCATTTGATTTCTATTAATTTACTTAGTATGTTCAATCCATCTTAGAGTACTTCTCTCGTACACACCGTATAGGAGTTCTTTCGCGAACGCTCTTGTTTGAGATAAGCATTCGCAACCTTACCCCTCAAAGTTTTATGCCATATACTCCTCAAAAACCTTACTCCCGCTGAATTTATTTTGATAATATGCTATTTTAGACCTGCCCATGTCTCATTTCCATTCAGCACCGTTAGAATCAATACCTTATTATACAGGGTTGCTTTAGTATGATAGCGGAAATTTTAATCATGCTTTATGTCGCATACATTGATAAAACAAATAGTAAAAAGATTAAACAACCTTAATTTGGGCATAATCGAATTTAAAAAATTATTGTACAACTTTTTTGAACTTCTGGTTTGCAATATTTTTAGTCAGAATTTGTGACGAAATCATGTACGCTTATTCCAATCGTACTCGTGTTACAGGTCATTACAACGCGTATTAATAAATTAATAAAAAGACTCGATTCTGATCAAACTATATTTGGTTGTGTACTTTTTCAAACAACGTTTTATTATCCAAATTCTCAACGCTTTTTGTTGAAGTAATATTTATCAAAAAACGACAGAAACGTAGTTATTAAGAAAAATATGACTTATTTCATAGAATTAATTTGTTTTTCATTTTCATTATTAAACTAAAGACACATATCATTTTAGAACATTTTTTGTACTTTGTATGAAAGATTGAAAAAAATTGACAAATGAACTACAAGCTTTTCAACTTTACGTACATAATTTGAAATTATTTATTACTCAATTTTGAAAATATTAAAAAAAATAAAGCGTAAAAAGACGTATCTTCTCTTGACCAGTAATGCAATGTTTTAGATTTAAAAAGGGCATAAATAAGCGCTTTACAGTAATCTCAATTCGTAATCTATTTTGTGAAAATTATATTGAAATAACTGTACCAAAATTTACATTTTTATCACTATTAATTATTTGTTAGTAAACTACATTATCTCTTTGATGGTTTTAATGTAATTCCCACAACGTTTTGAAGACCGCTTTCATTTATTTGTGACAAGTCAAGCATCCATTTATTAGTGAGTAAACAGAGTGCAATTCAATATTTTATCAAAACTTGTTGTGTCGGGAACTACATTCGCATTTTTCTCGAATGTCTGTGACGAATTAATTGTGAAAAATGTCAACAGTTCATAAAATGCATCGTGTGTAAAATTTTTAAAGAATGGCTTAATGAAATTTAATAATCTCAAAATTGTGTCACTTCTGATACTTAGAGTTGCCCATTTTATTTGCTACGGCTACTTCAACATAACCCTATATATATAACTTGCTTCGCCTTTATAGTTCAACGTTTATTCTTATTTATTGACTCTAAACTACAAATAACGTTCTTTCATCTTTCGATTTCACTATCCGTGTTGAGTTTTCTTTATTACAAATCATTAGCTGCATTTTCCACACATTCACTTTTAATTTCACGCATCGACGTACTTCACTCCAGCCATTTAACGTATTTTCCAGTTTTTCACGCTAACAGGTATCCAGGTGCTTCATCAGCGTATATCGAAGCATTCGCTACTCTAACACCTATTTCCCTCTAGTACGTATCCCTCGGGCTCTTATACATATACACCATGAAGGACCATGTATACCCATGCTGTGCTCTACATTAAATTATCTACTTATATTATTTGTGTTTACTCATGATCAGCAACTTCTTACATCTTATTCCTGTGCATCGTATCATATGCCTTTTCTATATTCACAAATGCACATTTAAACTCTTCTTTACTATTTGATGCTAAGCATGTATCTAATTCACTCAAATTTTCCTAGCAACATAGGCATGGCGAATTTCCCAGATCTCATTGATTATCATCTCACTTATGATTCCATCGACACATCCAGATTTTTCATTCTTCAAGAGGTCAGTAGACTTCTTCAAATCTTCCACATTATGCCTCTCTCGGCCATTTTTGCTCTTTATACAAACAATCTATCACTTTTTCCCGTAAAGACTTTCAGAACATTATATATTAGTTTAGCATTAATAACATTAATAACATCAACATAAGTAAATATTAAATTAATTAAGAATAAAATTAGTAACTAGGTATTCCCTAAGAAGTAGTTATATAAATAAACCACTTGTAAATGCAATAAGTTTTATGAGTGTAAAAGTGCCGACAGCAAATCTTTCTGAAGGTTCTTACAAAGACGAGAAACGTAAAACTTATGACAATTTAAATAGTTATGTCCGAGAAACAGAAAAAGAAACTATAAAAGATGGAATTCCGGGAAATATGCGAAAAATAACGTATTTTAAAATAAAGTAGAACAGACATAGGTTTCAAAATGAAGTTACCTGACTAGTGAAGATAAATTAATAAATTTTGTTGGCATGGTAACGCAGATCCTATTTAAGGCCAAACTTCAACAAAATTGGTGTCTTTTCCGATCTAGCAGTTACAAGTAGTTAACGTTGCAAGTGTAAATGGGACCAGCTGATAAAACAGTTCTTGCTATATCCATAAGCATATAGAAGTCCAGCGTAGACCTTTCATTTCCAAAGCATTCTAACGCAACTGCAGCCCCAATTGTAACTAAAACTACAATTAAAAAAAGTTTTTTTGCAAGACTTCATTCGATAAATAAATTAAATAAATCGAAGGGATACAGACGACGCACAGGACATCACGTGACGTAAGTGAAGTTGAAAATTAACATAAAATAAAAGGAGTAAGTGAATGTGATAAATAATAGAACGAATCCTTCATTTGAAACAGACATTAAATAGAATGACAATTTGGTATCTTCGAGATTCATTTATTAAAGTATTCATCACGGTATGACTTCAAACTCGCACTTGTACTTGATTATATGTATTTAATTTGACTTTGATGATTTAATATTGATTTTGTATATATAAAATTTTGTTTTAATTAATAAATTTTAATTTGTTTACTCAACACTGGCGTTTGATTCACACAAAAGTATATTATACAAATAATACTGTTAGATAAAGATCATTTTCTTAGATCATTGATACATTTAAAATGGCAGGTAAACTCACCTGGAACTTATTTCAAACAGTTTAAATTATTGATCGCTGTTTTGTTTACGCTTACCACTAATAAAATAAATATTACAAAATCTAAATAAGCAAGTTAGCTAACAGTACCATCTCTACCTTTCACTTATCCCACTCACATCCCAAGCCATCTCATCATTACATTTGTTTAATATTTTCCCTACCTTTAGTACCTTTTATAGCATGTTTCGCTCTCCTCCAAAGTAATTTCTTATTTTCCTCAAAATCAGTTCGAATTTTCTCATATTCTTTCAACTTTAATTGCTCTTTGCCTATTCTTGCTGTCTTCTTCGCTTGTTTTTTTTATTGTACATTTCGTGCAGATGTTTTCTTTCTCATTCACTACATTCTCTACTATTTCATTCGACCACGCAGCTTTCATTGCCTTTACAGTTATTATTATGCATAATCTCACATTTCACGTCAGCATCTTTTCCACCTTCCACGCTCTTTTAGTTCTTGCGCATGTAATCGAATATTCCCATTAATCCCGACATAGTCATAATTATTTATCCAACCCTTCTGCATGCCGCACTTATACTGTTTTCCTGCGTTCTTTCTACTTTAACTCTTGTTTGCTTCATACTTAATCTCTTTCTCTATGTCGATTTGCGACTAAGCCCAATTTCAAAACTGTTCACATTTCTCACTCCCATTTATTTACAGTATTTGCTTCACATATTTCTTTGATGATCCATTTAGTGTCAGTCCGGATCTGTTTCCCTATATTAGACATACCAAAAAGATCTCCACATCGTTACCTTTCCTCTTTGTTTTATACTTTTCCTCTGGAACTTATTTTGGGCAATTTATAATAGAACCATCCTCTTAAATACATCTTAGTAACTAAGTAACGTTTCGCACTTCCGGAACTAAAATGCCGTATTTAGACACTTGCTTCCATGACTAAAGCGATACCTTTAATCTCAAAGGATTAAAAGTTTACTTAAGTCCCAAGGTAGTTAAAATAAATTTAGTCCCGTTTAAACGATGTAAATCCATAGTAACAACAAAAATTTACCAATTAAAACTACATATTGCTGAAAACGTAATCATAGTACTTCGCAAATAAAATTTAAATACCATTTTTCGTGAAGCATACATTGATAAATCAAATGAACTGTCAATGTCAAAGTCATTCTATTATACGTTTTTCGACCACTTTGATTTTAAACTTTTCGAAAGTGCATACCGCCGGACTAAAGTACTTTTTAATTCCTCGAGAAATTATTTCTCTCGATATCACTCGAGAATTAAATTTTCTCTCTGTGGATTAAAAGATGCACTTTGGTCCTTTGGTTAGTTTCTATTGTTGCCATGGATTTACTTTGTTTATGCGAGATCAAATTCACTTTGTCTCCCTTAGGAATAAATTACAATTTAGTCCCTTGAGTTAAAAGTGTCGCTTTGGTCTTGGAAGCAAGTTACTAAATGTGAGGTGCAAAAAATATTTTATTACTGTCATCATAAAACTACAGCTTTCCACTACTTTTCACCATGGTTACCAAGTAAGTTCAAGTACTTATTATAGCGTTTCATCAATACATGAATCCATTCTTCTTAAAACTCGGCCGCCTGGGAACATAGCCAACCTTTCACAACATTTTGAAGTTCCTCAAAGTCATCAAACTAATGGGATCCCAACCACTTCCTCGTGTAAGTTAACAGGTGAAAATCACTTGCAGTCAAGTCGGTGCTCTGGGGGGATAATCGAAAACGTCCCATTTCAATTGTTCAAAAGGTTTTGGGTTAGTCGAAAATGAGTCAAGGAGGAGCATTGTCAAGCAAAAATACAACAGCGGACGCCAGCATATTACGACGATTATTTTGTATTACTCGTCTCAGTTTGTTCAAAGTCTTACGGTAGACTTCAGAAGTTATCGTTTTACGACTATCCATAAATTCGTCAAGCAAAATCATTTGAATAACCTAAAAATTGTGACCATAACCTTCTTCACTGACAAAGTCTTATGGGCTTTCTTGGGTTTTGTTGGTGAAGCGGTATGAACACATGCCATTGACTGCTGTTTTGTCTCAACAAGCACACAGTCTATCCAAGTCTTGTCGCTAGTCACAAATCTGTTCAAGAGTTTTTTGTCCTTCCGCTCTGTACCGTGAAAGAAAGTCTAGAGCAGAGTTCATGCGTTTGATTTTATAATGGTTCAGTAAGCAGTTTCAGTACCCACTTATCACAGAACTTCCGGTAGCCTAAGTTTTGTGTGGTTACCTCGTGGGAAATAGTCCGAGAATCCTCCAGAAAGTTTGACGAACTTGAACTGACGGTTTTTACGATTTGGTTATCAATTTCCTTTAGGAGAACTTGCCTGACTACAGAATCCCTATAACTGCTCTCTTTATCATGAATGTTTGTTCTTCAATTTTTAAAAAGTCGGGCACATTGACGCACAATACTTTTACTCATACACTTTGAGTTATATTTAGTACACGATAAATGTTTGCTGCTGAAAGGTTTTCTGACGAAAGAATTGTTATCACATCACGTACGTCGCATTTGGCGGGACTTTTTATTGCGGCATTGTATTATAAGGTTATAATAAACTAAAACGTATCACTGGGATGCTTTCACCTACACAGCTTGAAGCATACTGAGTCACAGAAAGTGTAGATGCAGCAATGGCAGCACTTCCATCAATATTTCCTGCTCTATACAATAACGGAGGTTAGTTTTCGAACACGTCTCGTACGATGGCTTTAATTTGAAAATGTATAAATCAATGTATAACAATTGCTAAGATATTATTAATTGACAGTTTAAAAATTAAACTTACTGACCGAATTAGTTTTCAATATTTACGAAAGCCGCTATTATTCTGCAAAAAAATTAAATTTAACAATTAAATGAAACAGTAGGTGTCTTAAAGATTATAACAGTTAAGGATACCCTTTTTTTAAATAAATACTGCCCCGAAATAAATTTGCAGTTTTGACATAAATATTTGTTCGGAGAGTTCATAAACTAATGTTTATGTAATTTGTATCGTTTTACACTTACGTACTTGTCGTTATTTATGTATATATATATATATATATATTGACAAACTCGCATTTAGTGATTTTGACTCTCAGGTACCCTTTGAAACACAATGAATTAGTTATACATATGGGCGCTTATTCTTAATGTACTCAATCTATCGAAACTTTTCCTCGCTATTAATTGGTTTCTTGTAATTAATAGCTAAGTTAAGCAGTCTCGTAATGCGGCTATTTATAGCAGTTTGTAAACTGAATTATTAATTAATTTTTTATACGACGTTTATTTAACGCGACTTAGGTCCCTGATGGAACATTTCTTTAACGGTGGCTTGATGAAAAGAACATGATTTTTGGCGTCTCCGGGCCTTTCTCAGATTCTATCTTATGTGGGAAATATTCATTTTAAGTTTCATTAACAACCATTAGAACTTGAATTGTTTGACCGTTAACTAAAATACTCACGCTCTGTTAAAGTTTCCTTCCTATATGACTTTTATGAATTTATTTACCTTAGCCTAAGTATTTCTATGTCTCGGAATTAAATTTACAAAGCTACTAATGTTTTCTAATTTTATATACATCACATTGCTTAAATATAGTACTTTAAAGGAAGCGCATGCGCTGTCTTTTTATTTACAATTAATATGTAATTTAAATTTTTATGTACGATATTGGTTTAACTTATGACGATTTAAATAATTACGATGTTAATTAGTTATAACTAGTTAGATTGTTGATGTATGATTAATTATTGCTGAGTTCATCAATATCATAGTAAAAAATG
Organism: Phrixothrix hirtus; assembly: GCA_024586415.1. Lineage (NCBI taxonomy): Eukaryota > Metazoa > Arthropoda > Insecta > Coleoptera > Phengodidae > Phrixothrix > Phrixothrix hirtus. The sequence continues at coordinate 14,791 of JAHWXV010287324.1, read as the reverse complement.
CCATGCTCGTTCAAAACAAATAGCTAAAAGAACGATTTGCTTCTTCGTCAGCACGAAAATAATAAGCATTGCAGGTTCCTTTTTGCAGATGTGAAAATCTTTAGAATTGAAAGTATCTAAACAAGTATAATGATAGTGTATACACGTATAGCCCCTATTGAAGCTGCTGGAAAGGTTTCTCATGTACGAGACATAAATCATGGCTTTCCTGAGAATCTCCTATTTTGGCATAACTTAAAATCGCACTCAAGTTCACTGTTATCAAAAAAATGTCAAAACTAAGGCTAAGTTGTATCAAGGGGGCTTTTTAGAGGAAGCTGTTAGTAGCATGATGTTTAATAATGGGCACTGGGTTTTTTCAATAATACTCGCACCGTCTCATATGGCAAGAACGGGTTCTTCACTTGTATCTCGTCAAAAAATTTGATAATTTTTAAAGTGGAAGGTTTATACTACAAATTACTGAAATTTGGAGCAATTAAAGTCATTTCTAATTGGAATAGTGGCCAATATTGACGAAGATGTCATCTATGCTGCCATAGATGATTAGCATCAAATATTGCAAGTCAGTGTGAAGGCACGAGGTCAATTTGTTACTTTATACTATAGTTATTGTCTAACACAATTTGCGTTTTTTAGTCTCATTCATTTTATGCTGAATTAATTTAATTTAGGGACAGAATTTACGTTCGCACTATACATCTTGATGAAATTTTGCAAGTTTATTTGTAGTAATAAGCGGCTTTTTTGAACGTAAAACGATTAAAATTAATTGTTCCAGTGGGATCTCGGAGGGTAACCTAATTGATAACTATGGGAAAAACATTATACGCCACTGGCTTTTTATAATTTCGTTTTTTAGATTAAGAAACTAAAAATACAACTTTCGTACCTCTTGACTTGTTGCCATAACTCGCTTCATTTTCGAAAAAAAATAAAAACCGTTTAAGTGCGTATCTCTAGACAACACGAAAATTATCAAAATTGCAGTATGCCATGAAAACAAATCGTAACGTTGCCAGTTACCAAATTAAATGTTTCATTGTTGTTGTTTGTCAACAATATTTGTACGAATTGTACATTTGTGGGACGAACATCTTTTTAAAGTGACTGTGTTTGTTAATGAAGTGGAGTATATCGCAACATTATTTTGGTTTGTTCTTATCTTATAACCATGCCTAATTTTAAGCATTCTGAAAAGCTGACATACATTTTATCTATGACCTTGCAAATGTAAATTCAAGGGAAGTCAGATGTCTTTATGTGTATAAGTACCCTAATCGTATTGTACCTGACCGTCGAGTATTGTCAGATATTCATCGTCGCCTTGCAGAAACTGAAACTTTTAAAAATAATACCATGATACAGACAGATCTCGTACTATTAGAACATCACAGATAGAAGAGTCTGAATTAAATGAAGTGAAAGATCATCAAGAAACTAGCACCAAAAAATCCAAAAACTTAAAAATTTCTCATGAAGTTACATGATTTTCAGCCATACTGTAACTACATTCAAAGGGTGCAGGCACTACTCCCACGGGAATTTCCTTTAAGGATTTATTTCTGCCGATGGTACCTTCAAAGGCTCACAGTAAGTCTCAATTTTGATTGTCAAAATCCTTTTTACTGATGAAGCCAATTTTTCAAGAACTGCAATTATGAATTTTCATAACAACCACTATTATCTGAAGAGCCTCCACATGGTATAGTAGAAACGCTTTTTCAAGAACAGTTCTCACTGAATATATGAGCTCGTGTAGTTGGAAACCATTTGATAGGTCCTTTTTTTGCCTGGTCAACTTACCGGCCATTCATATAGGCATTTTTTAGAGTACAAATTGCTTCGAAGATGTATCACTTTTGACGAGAAAACAAATGTGCACCATGGTGCTTCAGCTCATTTTTCTGTTTTGGCACAAAAATATTTAAATCAAATATATTCTATTAAGTGGATCAGAGTCGTGTCCCCCTACATCATCTGACTTAAATGGTTTAGATTTTCCTCTTGGGGTATTTGAAATATTTAGTATATGAAACATTAGTGCAGATGATTTCAGAAATAGAAAAATTCATGGATTTGAAAGTATCAGAAATACTCTGTGTATTGGAAAGAGTACGGGCATCAATGAGAAGAAGAACAGAGGCGGAGACGTGTGTATTTGTTGGAGAAAGTCACTTTCAGCATTTTTTATTATAGTGCAATTCAATAAAAATTGAAATATCTTGTAAATCTATACTTTGCACGTAATAAACATTTCGATTACGTACTAAAACAGTTGTTATTTTTTTTCTCGAAAACGAAGCGAGTTACAAAAATGTCAAGAGGTAAGAAAGTTGTATTTTTAATTTCTTAATATAAAAAACAAACTTATAAGAAGCCAGTGGTTTATAATGCTTTTCCCATAGATACCAATTTGGTTACCCTTCGCGACGCCAAGGGAACAACTAATTTTAATTATTTTACATTAAGAAGCCCCTTGTTATTACAAACAAACCTTCAAAATTTCATCAAGATCGGCAAAAAAGTGTTAAGATATTAAAAAAAGGTCAATTTCTAAAAAAAATTTGACACCTTGTAACTCGAAATCAAAACGACTTAGGACACACATTCATAGGGACTTTAAGTCATCCATTAAGCCTAGAAATAACTTCCTTCAGCTTGGATGACATTAAGGAGGGCCCTGTATATTATCTAGCAATTTTTAAGATAAAGTAAATATTTTAGAAGTGTTATTAGGTACTTAAATAAAAACTATATAATTAAAATAAACTGTATACATTTTTTACATTTCTTAAAATTAACATTATAAAATATATTCTGTAATTCACAAGTGCAACTCTTGCATATAAATTCCCACTTAATTTAGTTTGTATTAGCATTATTAATTCTGTTAGAGATATTAGGCATTTATGGTAGTTTCCTTATTTACAAATGTAAATTATTTTAATTAGATTAAATGAAAACTATTTAAGTAAAGATATATGAAATAGCCTATTTTACAAGATAATGCTACTACTTGAAAATAAAAAACGTAGTATATATTGCAAAGTAAATTTAAGTTACAATGTATATATCCGAGCAAACCGTACAAATTTTTATAAATAGACGAATTAAATTAATTCAACTAAATGGCGCTAATAAATAGAGATTAATGTCACATAAACAATATGTTTACTTTTCATCATTAAATGCATCAATTGTATTATAAGAACTTACAAATTAAATTATATTTAAAGGTAGGTAATAGTAGAACGGAATCTGTAAAAAACGAATCCAATGAATTTACAAGCAACAGAGCGTACTACTATTTTAAAAGTCAGCCACTACATAACAGATGGCGCCAATTATATATAAAAATCTGAATTTTCCTGACTAAAACACGAACATTTAAATCTAAATATTGTAGTAACTTAATGCAAATTTAATTAATACAGTTTAAATTACTTGTAAGTTAGATAAATTTTCCGGTTAAAGGTGTATTTATTACTGAATTATAAAATTGCTTATTTATATCTGGAATTTATTGCAATAAAACGTTTAACTTTTATTTTAACTTTTTAATATTCTTTTATATTCTATAGATTCAGGTTTGTAATTTTCATAATTTAATAATGCGAGCAACGTAAAACAGGAAGTTGCCAAATTAACATAATAGTTAAGTCATCTTTGAAAATTTACCAAAGACTTGTTTATAATTGTCTTTACGGGAGTTTTTAATTTTAGTGGTTCTATAAATAACTTATAATGAGGTTTTTCGACAAGTTAATAGGTCTTAGGTGCACTATTGCACAATAATAACATGTATCTACGTATTCGTACCATTGCAACAGGGCGATGACGACAGATACATGAGGGTGTAATGAAAACGGTCTTAATTTGTAATCAATTCTATTTTTATTTCTTCATATCGACCCATAATGAAAGTATTTTTACTAAAGCATACGGATACAACATTATTCTTTGTTTTTTGATATAAAATCCTGAATAAGGATGAACTCAATTAAATTAAAATCTACGTGGAATAAATAGGAATACGAAACCACGGCAGCAAAGAAAAATGTTAATTGCCGCTCCAATTGCATAAAAGGCAATGTAAAGAAAGAGAAAGCATGCGCTTAGTGTTAACATTTTTATTATTCTGGAGTCCATAATTGGAAAACTAATTTATTCAGGTCGAAGTAATTCTTTACTTCATCCTTAATAGCTTCATTGGAGTGGCCTTCGATTTGTAAACCCTTCTTATAAATTTTTGTGTTGCATTAAATGTTTTAAGTAGATAAAACTGTCATTATAAATTATGTTAATATTGTAATTTAATATGTACATAGAATTAATTGCCCTATTTTGAAAACAAATAAATTCATAGAATAGATTATATTCTAAATAAAACAATTTTGCATGATTACCTTCATTGTGAAATGTATTTTAATTGTTTGAAATACACTCAAGAATTTTTTCCTGTAGTATAACATAACACAAAAGTAGTCGTGTTTGTCTTGAAAAGAAATGGAAATACGGATCTGTGGATACTTTATAACCCCTAGAATAATTTTCTTAATTTAGCACGATACTGACGCCTACCGTTCGGACCATGGCGATTGATATCACGGCGCGATATTTTGGGTTTACCAAACACAGTAAATTTCTATTAAACGCGTTATACCGTTTACAAATGTTACAACTGGTTCCAGCTTGTATACGAACAATCTATTATTACATTGAACTTTTGGATGAAGTATTCAGTACTGCCATACACAGAGTGGACAGAAACCAATATAGTATGCCCAAACCATTTCTTTAAGATAAACTTAATGGTGAAAAACAACCCCAAACAATTGCATCAAACCATGTTTTAAACGTTTTAGAATAAAATAAAAGTTATGGCCCTCTATATTAAGGCTGCGGAATTTCCATCTTACGAATGAATTGTCTCATAGAGGGCGCTACACGTACGATTATTAAAAATATTAAAAATTTATTCGATATGCAAACCACTTAATAAATATACTCAATAAATTGGAAATTAACCATTTCTTGTTTATTATTAAAATTTTCTAATACATTTGGATGTAAACGAGAAACATCTAAACTTTAAATTTTTGGCACAATCTGTACATAATTCGCTGAACTACATTTGACGCATCGCCGTTCTTATATTTGACTCGATATCTTAGATATTGTGGATTTTTCTTAGGAGTTTCAAAACGTCAACAATTGCTTCATTAATTTATGCATTTTAGATTTTCTGAATGCTAGACAACCAGTGAATGTCATGATATATAACAAATTCAAAAAATCTGGTGTGAGACAACACATGACTTTCTCTTACGTACATAGATATACAAATATATGCAAATGTTCACAAAGAATGAAAATATTATTTGTTTATTTTGGGAACGATAATCGTAACGGCCACCCATCCAAATTACTGGGAACCTAAAACTCTGCTTAACTCCAGAAATTTTCTCTGATAACTCACTTCAATGCATTTTTCAGGAAAACCTCTAAGTTCACGTAAAAGGATGTCAAGGACATAAGAATTGTAGCAAATTTCAAAAAAATTGTTAAAAACGTTTTCGAGAAAATTGCAAAAAACTTAAAAATCACAAGAATAAAGTGGCACTTCCAGTCATTCCATTGCAACTAAATTCTTACTGTCTCATGTACAAAAGATATAAACCATAAATATGGTTTTTAATTTTCATATAATAATTGCTTTTTAAGATACGTTGTTCACAATTAATACTCAAAGTACTTCCGGTTACCCGATTTTTAAAAATTTATTAGAGAAACTCCGTGCTTAATATAAAACTAAATTAAGTAGCTGAGAGATATACTAAGTTTTAAAAAAATCGTTATAGCCGATTTCAAGAAAACCGTGAAAATGAATAATTCTGAAAATATCTAAAAATGACAGAAATAAAGTGGTACTTCCAGTTATTCGATTTTAACCAAATTTTTTAATTTTCAGAAAAAGGCGATTATGACGCCAAATATAAATTTTCATTTAATTAGGGCTTTTAGTTTCATAGTTATTGTATTCAGAGTTAACAGTGAAAGTATTTCCGGTTAACCGATTTACGAAGTATTCTGAGCAACCCCCTAAATTATATGAAAGGATCTTAAATGCTCAAGCAATACAATGAATTTTAAAAAATCGTTATATCCAAATTCGAGAAAGTCTTGAAAACCGAAAAATTCGGAAAATATCTAAAAATGACAGAATAACGTGGTACTTCCGGTTATTTGATTTTAACCAAATTCTTGATTTACTATACTAGGTGATTGTGACCTTAAATGTAAATTTTCATTTAGCTAGGGTTTCTAGTTTCATAGTTATTTTATTCAGACTTAACTGCAAATGTACTTCTGGCTACTCGTATTATGGGAAATTTTATGAAAAGCCGCCTAGATTATATGAAAGGCATTAAATTTCTAAGAAATACAGTAAATTTAAAAAAATCTTTACAGCCGATTTCGAAATAATCTCAAAGAACCAAAAAATGACAAGAGGAAAGTGGCACTTCTGGTTTGTCGATTTTAGTGAAACTTTTGTGATCGCGTGCGACGATGGATAGAAATTCAAAAAAAAAATTTTTTTTTGGAACTTTTGGTTTTCGATTTATCGTGTTCACGCACATACACCACGCAGACACGCACGCAAGCACATACGCATGCACACACACAGAGACTCAAATATAAAATTTTGTTTTTCTAGGAGTTTAGGTTTTCGAGTTGTCGTGTTCACAGACACACACACAGACCAATTTGCAAAAACATGATTTTCGACATCGAAAATTTTGGTCGTAAACAATAATTTCTCTTTTGCCTATATTTCATATATGGTAAGATAAGTAAAAATTATCATATTAATGGTGATAAAAGACTAATACATTATTCAATTTTGTAACCTCTTCTTCATCCATATGTTTTTTCCCGTATAAATTAAAATATCAAAACAAAAAGTATACCACGACACAACTCTATCCTTACGATTTCATATTATGAACATTTTATAACCAATGGTTCTATTGTTTATGAGTAATACTTCACGTTTCACGACAATATTTCTATGACGTGAAATTCCCCCACCTTAAACATGGTTACAAGGGACAAAAGCTTCTTTAAGACATTGAATGCCACGTCGTACACTACTGAGTGCTGCACATTTTGTGTTACCAAGTCAGGTCGTTCGTAACCAAGGAGATTTTGTAAGTGAATGATGGTCAATGCTATATGGGGATTTGAAACCTTAGCCACTGAGGAACATGGTTTGATAAAAATATGGAAATATAAAAATTTTATGGGCGGCTATTATCCACTGTCATTTTCATTTTTGTTATATTCATTCAGTCCTGAACTTTACAAAAAATCAAATCAAATTATTTTAAATTCATTGAAAAGGAATAATTCGTAGTAGCTTAACGTTGTCTACAGATACTAAAAGTATATCCTCAGAAATAATTAACAATTAACTTATACCTTACGACCTATCGTTGCAAAAATATTAAAAAATAACCAGTCTTATAGCTTAAAAACAAGTAATTAATTATGTAATTTGTTAAAGCATGGCGGTGAAGGACAAAATTAAAAAAAAGTGAATTCCACTTTTACTCGATTTTTGGCTTGCATGCCAACTAATTTTTTCTGCATACTAGAATAAAATTCTACACACTGCCTAACTTTGGAGTCAGATAACGATACGAAGATATGGAACCTCATGGTTTTTCGGTTTTTTCGGTAACTTCATTTTTTATATCTAGGAGTCATGATATCTCAAAATACGCGTATTTGAATTTTGTTATTGGCCGTATTTTTGTATAAAATCCAAACATTTACAACTGTCAATTTTAAAAGCAGCTTTTTGTACCATATAACCTCTTTTCGTAAGTATGTAGTGTATGAGGCCATGTAGTCTGACAAATCGTTTCCTGATTTTCCTTTTTTACAAGCGACATGAATTTTTCGAGATTTTGTCGTTCTTGTTTTTGACTTTTCGTCGCTAGTGGGGATTTGTAAAGAAGACATATTTCGACCCGTGTTGGTAGATCGTTGCGATTTCTCAAAATTTAACTTGTCATCTGAATTTTCATTAGCGGCAAAGACTGTGAAGAATAGGCAGCATTGGTGATACTGTGCTACGATTTAAAAATCTTCTTATATCGATTTTCACATGGGTGAAATACATACCTCAAAGAATGATGAAAGTGACATCCGGTGCTCATAAAACAATCTTCGGAGAAGGTTAGTATTCCTTTAGATTCTTGGGAAGCGCCAGGGCTGGACGTTTGTGTAAATTTTGTGTTAGAAGCGAATTGAGTGTGCATCGAGTTTTATATACAGCCACACGTGTTTGCTTTATAGTTACGTCTTAAAGAAGTTTTCCTTATTGCGATTTGCAGGTCATAGCCGCCAGGTTATATTGCGTCATAATTATAATGTATCTTAAGAAGTATTCCAGATTGACCATAATAGTTTGGGTCTTAATCGATTTGAGGATGCCACAATTCTTTAATTACCTTGACCTAAGTGGTAGTATTGGATAATTTAACTTAGATAAATCTTTCACCTACAATCCAACTGGCAAATGTTCCAATTATATAACAGGAGTTTTTACGCTTGGTAAAGGTGATTTCATAGTTAAATATGAAATAGCTGTGACTAATTAATTTTTAAAAATAATATAATCGCATCGAAACTGCTTACAAATTATAGCGCATTTGGTGAAAATATTAAAATAAATGCACCCTCGTACATCAACGAATGAATCGAAATGCAACTTATAATGTATGATAAATTTAATTACCTCGGTAAGTATTACAACATGTCGAGGTTTTGAAAACGTTATCAAATGCAGATCTGTCTATAATTTGTAGTCTGTCGCCACGAGATCGCAAGAATCAAACAAGCTAGCACAATACAATTATTTTTAATCAGTTCGGTAAGCCTTAAGGAAGAGGTAAGTAGTTTTTGATGACTTCTTTTGACTTTTTCTAAGTAACCCAAAAGTCAATTTATGTTTTCTTATGACAATCTTCAAATACTTTTATATAATCTAAAAAGTTACTTAGTTCTAAATTCAGCGGGTATGTATAGTCTATATGTGTGATAAATACTATGCAAGATTTTTTCATTCATGTCAGAACATGTTGAGGTACTTTGCTAAGACTTCTATCTGCTTGGTGTCCGAACAGATGTTTTAAAATTGATATTAATAGATGACTAACATAAATTTAAAATAAATGAAAAATCGTTTCAGAAAAGCCAATGGAAGTTTATGCTTCGAAGCCTAAGATTAATCTTAGTTAAAAGCACATATTGTCTTACATTACGTTACGTATGCTCAAATGAGATAACGTGCAAGCAGTCGTCTTAGGTAGTTCTGTGAAATTTCCCGCGAACATCTTAAAGTAACAAGAAAAACACGAATAAATAATCGACACAATTCTATGCGTTTTCCACGTTAACATTAGAAATCCGGAAGTGTAGTAATTAAGATATTTTCAAAAAAACAGAAATAAATTTTAAGGGTGAAATAGAAGTGCGCGGGTGCAATAATTACATAGATAGATAGATTGTTTATTAAAGCATTATGCGATGCATATATGCCATCTTGACTATATATATATGCAATGCAAATACATATAAATACACTAAACAATAGTATTTAAAATATAAATTATGGTGCTAGATTAATTAATAACATCATTAAACAATTAGAATAATAACATAAAATGAATAAGATATGCTTTTTAAAAGCATATCTTGGTTCATTTATGTTAAACACATTTTAATGAGCGAACCAAACAATCCTGTAAGAGATGTTACGCAATATTAAGAAATTCCTTTGTGTTAAATTCATTACATTTTATGCTATAAAATTTCATAACGCCACCAAGATCGATTAGATAAACGCAACAAAACTTAAAATTTAATTAGACAAAAACAAAGTTATTACTATATTTGCCGAATAAAGATGGACAGATACAAATCAGTATAAATACACTAATTTTATGCTGCAAAAGACATTCCGTTTCTGACCTCCTTTCCGGAGAACCAAATCCACTTACGCATATACTTAAACCACGTCTTCATGATGCAATACAAACCTACGCTGTAATTAACCGAAGTTACGTAACGGGTCAACTGCGATGCTCGGCATCGCAACGTACCTCTATCTTGCGTTGCCTGTGCAGCGAGGATATTGTACGCATCTTACCGAGCAAAAGAATGACGCTATGCCTTACATGACCGAAGGTGCTTGTGTAACGGATCAACTACGATACTAAGCGCCACGGCACAACTCTATACTGTGTTGCCTGTGCATTAAGGACATTGTGCATGTTGAGACCACGCCGTGTCGGACTGTTGTTGCCTAGGCAACGAGTTCTGCACGACGCTAAGGTCAACATAGTTGACCGTGTAATAGGAGCGACGTATTTATAATATACGGTCGAGCCGTCCAGTCAGATCATCGCGTCCGTAAACGGACCGAAAGTCGAGTTAAGACTATGGACCGCTACATATTAATATTTGCTGTATCTCAAGCAAGCTGATATCGCTCCACGAGACGTATGCCACGAATTAAATGCAATCTGCAATTGTTAGTAATCACAGATTCGTCTCAAAATATAATATAATAATATAATATAATAAACAATTTTACCGAGTCTTTTGTAAAATATTACTTGTACATAATCTTGTAAATAGTTCTTTTATTTTATATGGTTGAATAAATTTTATTGATTTTAATTTAATTTTAACATCTTGTTATTGATACTAATAAGTAACTTAACAAACAAAAGGCTGGAACCGAACTAAAAGTACGACCGGACGTCATTAACTCAGATGGCGTCGTCGCTCAAGTGACTGTCGCCTCGGACCACTGAAAAAATGAACAGATGACTTTACTGGAAGGATTTTGCATCCTTTTGAAGGTACTACCGTGATTTATCAACAACCCTGCCTCACGACCGAGCTACCCCGGATAGGATAGATCTTACTTTTTCCCTGTAAGCTTAACAGGCAAAGCCAAAACGTCACCGTTCAACCTTTGAGCGCAAAAGTTGTCAGTTTAAACCTGATAAAGGTCGATAATTTTGAAGAAGAGGAATAATTTTAAAGTATGTCGATTTTTTGCACGTTAAAATTTCCTCCAGGGGCGTTTAAACTCTAGTAGTCGCGGCTAAATAAGCCATGGGTGCAAAAAAAATTTCTCTAGAAAAAGTCGTTTCCACAAAGCATTTAAGAAACAATCATGTTAATCCAAAGAAAATGGATGTTCAAAAGATGTATCGGTCCAAAGGATCATTCCTAAAATTTGAAAAAGCGCCAACAGAAATTATGTGAAGTATTTTCTTAAAACAAAATCAGTGTCATAAAATTTTTACAAAGAGCTTGTACCTATAACATTAAGGCGCTTTATAAAAGAATAAGTGCTGAATCCATAATTTGAATTTAGACATTGCTTATCACACACTTCACGTCAGTAGCTTACTAACATACACTTATATATCATAATTGCATTACTGTTGTAAGGTCCAAATTAGCGTATACTTTCCCATCCTATTTGTTAGATCCAATGTGACCGGCCCCCACCCCCACTACAGTTGTTTCATGCGATTTAAATTTAGAATTGTTATGAATCTGTGTACATATAATTGGTGAAACAACGCTCTGCTTTGCAGTAAGTTCAGATGTTAAGAAAACTTTTGCTAGTGTTTGTTATTTAAACGTCATTTGTTACATCATAGCCTTTAATTGCAGTAATTGTATTTACATAGGGTTTCTTGTAAATGATGCCAATTTTACGTCTACGAACTTACTTACACCTCAGTTATTTACGGTATATTAAGGTCATTACGCAATCCGCACGATAGTCTAGTAGGTGATCACTAATTGTGTAATATGCAACTTCTAGTAAGTCATGCTGCGGTAGTATAGCCGAAGATATGGAAGGCAAAAATTGTAAATCTGCTAAGAAATTAAAGGAAGCAAAGTAGTTCACAAAATATTTAGAGTGGAATAGGAAGACCTCGCGAATATACATGTAACATAACTCTGATTTCAATGTTTTCGAAGTGGTAACTTGAGGTTGGAAGATAAGAAACTCAGTGAGTCATCTGTTGTGTAGAATATTAGGGCAATAAAAACATATTAGAAAGCAAAGTATCGTTTAAAGATAGGCTCCAACGCTATCTTAAATCGTTGGATAAAATGTGTTTGGCGAATTGTACTCCATGAATTAAATGTACATCATGTTTACAATTGACTCGTAAACTGTCGTTAGCTACCTTCTTTGTCGCACGATGGCCACCTTTTTAGAGATTTCGTTGTGTAAGGTAAAACAAAACTAGTTAAAGAATATTAACTTTTAAGGGTAATGGTTAGATCAAGCACTATTAACAAACCCGGAGAACAAATGTAAACGCTTTGAAAGCATGAACTGAAGAACCACATTGTCCAAAAAGTGATTTGGTTCTTTCATGTGTACGAAATGAGAATTTTTTAGAGAAAACATCTACTTTAATTACCTTTTTCCGTGTTTCAGGGAACTTCATAACTCAGAGATCATAACGAAATTGTTCCAAAGACGGCTTGTTATCTTCATCGGCAATGAAGGTTATTCAATTCAAAGCGTTTTGTAAAAAATAAAAGGAATAGTAGATTGATAGTGCCAGACCTGAAAAATATATATGCATGGTCAAACGCAATAGTGTTTCGATTCACCAATTCTGGAAGTTTCTTTTATGACATCATTTAGGTTATACATCTGACGACACTACCCACTCGAATTAACGGTTCAGTTCGTTGGAAGTGATACAAAATACACAATAATTTTGAAACCTCGCCAAACTGACAGCTGACCTTTGTTTGGTGAATATGTGCTTTTTTATGTGTTTTGAGTAGATTCATGATGCTCCCTCCATGACCAGGTGTCGGCCACTTCTTACTTGTCGCTAGTCGCATTTTGGTACCAAAACTTTTAGAAGGCCCTATTTTCTTTTACAATTTCAATTTTGTCATACATTTGTTTTTGTAAGCATAAAAAGTTGATTGTAGTTGTTACCAATTTCAATTAACTGATTATATATTAGTATTTATTTGAATAAGATGTAAATATAAAATCATTTTTCTTATATTGTGCGATTAATAAGCTTTTGAAAAATATGTCAAAGATCTGCATAAAAATAGTAGCAGCCTACAGCCGATCTACTATATCTTTTATTTATAGCTGAGGCTTTGGGATATAGAAATTCCATTGGCTTCCTGTCTACAACTACTGTGGTCAATTTGCCATGCCTACTAGAATTTTTGTCGAATCTAAAGGAGTTCCACCCCTAGTAGGGATCTTTAAGATGGTAAAAGCCACATTGTAATGAGACCTACGATTTACTCCCTTATACAAGAAGAAGACATGCTGTTTAAATTTTTCTCCGCTAAAAAATATACCGACCTCGGTCAGATTTAAACCCATGTTCCTTGGGTGTAAAAGTAAACATGCTAACCGCTATATCAGTCGAGTCTGGTATTTCATTGCTTGCTCCTGTACGATTGAAAGATGTGTGCGAGTTTCATGAGAGAATAGCCGATGCCAACGCTTTGCGTTCATGTGATACCCAAATTTCAAACTTACTAACATCACTAAGTTACTTTAAATTAATTTTGCGATATGGTAAACTTCTCGGCAATCTCTAGTGTCGTTAAACGCCGATTGAATTTGATCAATACCTTTATTTTGTAATTATATGCACTTTTAGCAATAAAACCTTCAGATCCCAATTTAGCAAGCTCATTGTAATACTGTTGCAGTTTCAAATAACTCCACCACACACATCACATAAGTTTTGATGAGCCTGCACAATGTTTTTCCTTTTTGGAAAATAATACAGTAACCTACGACGAAAATGTTCATTTTGTTTTTCCAAATTCAAATCGCTGCCAAACAAACATTTGATAAAAAAATCGTGCACTTTCTTTTGCTAAAACAAGCTTGAACTACCAGCTGTTAAGTTACATAATGAATTTTCAATTTAAGATACGGTTAGTTAAATTTCAAGGCACGTGTGTTCAACTATTAGGTAAAGAGTAATTACTTTTGGCGAACCTTATATATTCTCAACAACTTGAATGCAATTATTATATATTCCGTAATAGATACGCAGCTTAAGCCAGTCACAAGCTAGTTCTCCTTTAGCAAACTAACGCGCGTTCGCATAATGCGAAAACAACTATGGAGAAAATACGTGAACTTGAGATCGAATTTCTGCCTCATTCAGCATTTAGTCCAAATGTTTCACTGTTATACTATTGCATGGTTTGTTTCATAATCCACTTTTTTACGCCGAAAATAATTCAGGATTTCTTTAATTCTAAAGAAGAGAATAGTTCCATCATGAGATAAGAAAGTTGATCGATCAATGATTAGAAGTGCTAGAATATGATGGGTTGCACTTTGAATAATGTGAACCTAAACTACCTACATGCAATAGCCACAGGATAAATATTGAAAGTATCAACTATTAAAATTGTTAGAAATGTCGTAATGTCGAAATTTAATTGATCAGGAATCGAACAATGGTCCTCTAGAAATTATCTTCAGTGCGGCATCCTAATGCTACCAAGCTCGCTTCACGGCACAAGTTGAATTCTTTTATATATGTACTTAATATTTATATATATATATATATATAATTATGGTTTATAATTATTATATGAGGTAATAGGTCAATAAATAATCGTAGATGTAGAAGTATATAAATTTACTGTCAACTTCTTGACGTTTCGC
>JAHWXV010287262.1:0-15977 GCA_024586415.1 Phrixothrix hirtus | reverse complement strand
CACACACACACACACACACACACACACACACACACACACACACACACACACACACACACACACACAGACCAATTTCTAAAAACATGTTTTTCGGGCTCAGCGGACCTGAAAACGTGTATTTCCGCTAAAAACTGGATATCAAAAATTTTGACCGAAGACATGACTATATTACATTTCATATACGTAAGAGAAAGTAAAAAGGTAAAAACTCAAAGATCAATGATTTATTTGATAAGCCCATCTATAATTGTTATGATGTATACAGCGCCACCAAGCTTAAAAAAGCCCCGGAAAATATGTAAACTAAACGTAATAACAAACGGCAGCAACCAATCATATCGCTGTATTTAAGAATATACATTCTACATCAAATCTCACTTTAATGCCGTTTGACATTTTGTGTGTGTATTAAAACTGTCTTATTTTATATTTTTTCTTGCATTGTACGATCTATTTGAACCAAATGGTCTGTTTCAAAACGCCAGTTTACCGTCGATAAATCGATTTTGGTAAGTAAATTGATATATACATACGTCATATTACAATGATGTATTAGGGTTATGTTAAACACTAATATAGCCTAAAATTATTACTTGTTAAGGAAAATTAGGTAAACTTGGTATACCGTAAACTTTATCTTGTTTTAGCTATACTGTATCATCATGCATCCTATAGAATTTGATTTGGGGTACAATGAAAAGAAAAATAGCGGTAAGTAATGTGCAACGAAAAGCTAGTGATATTTGTGATTAAAAATTTAAAATTAATAAAATTTTTTAGACTAACTCGTAATTTGCCCATTTAAAACAACATAATAGTTAATATAATAGTCTTTTCATGTTGTTTTAATACATTGTTGTATCAAGTAAATATTGGTTTTTATAATAAAAGGTAAAATGTTTGTATTTTTCACTATGAATGTATATGATGAACTATTAGCTCCCTCAGCCGCGCCCACTCAAGGATGTTTGCACTGTAAAACACAGATTTGTTGCACACAGAGACACCTAGTGATAGAAATGCTATTTAATATTACTTAACTAGAATTCAAATTTATAGAAAACTGTAAAAGAGAAACAATTTAAAAAATTACTTTAACTATAATTATTAGTTAAAAGAGGTCGTCAGTATAATCTTAAACTCTCCAATTTTTGGAAATTCAGAAGAAAGCTGATTAGTTCTAGACTATAAACACAGGAAAATTAGCAAGCCTAAAGTAGAGCCCCCTTGCTTCTCATATACCAAAGAAATACTTCCTTTCCCTAAATATAAATCACGGAGCCTGCTCTCGATTCAATTTTAACTCCTACAAACTGCTGGACGAACATCCCGTGTAAACCCCGATAGAAATATCATTGGACTTATTCATGGTTTGACTTCCTAACTAAACCATTCTTCATATTAAACATCTTTTGTAAACCTCGGTACCTATACGAGGCGACACATAACCACAAACAGCGGTAACAAAATTCGACGGACTAATTCTTGAATGAGCTATAATCCTACCCCGTAAATAAAATATACACTCATCACCTTGATACCATTGAATAAAACACTTCCAACACTTTAAGGCCTACACTAAAAATTACCTTCTGCGCGTAGCTACAACTGCAGCCATATTCCTTCCACAGTATTGCATTGAACCTTAGAGTATGAAATAATAGACAGAACATCCTTACGGTTGGAAGTCTAGACTAAGTTTAGAATAGATTTTATAAATATTGTACATAATATGAAAATGTTTTATAAAAATATATGAATTAAACCACAACGCGAACTTGATTAAATGAATAAATAAGCAGACCTCTTACGATCTTGAGTAAAGCGAAAAGGTTAAATCATAAAATAAAAATCTGGTATGAAACAACACATGACTCTTCCTCTTACGTATATAGATAGGCAAATATACAAATGATCACAAACGATTAGAACATTATTTATGTTTATTTAGAACGATCATTGGAACGGTCACCCATCCAAGTTACTGGACACGCAAAATGCTGCTTAGCTCCAGAAATTTTCTCTGATAACCCACTTTATCGCATTTTTTTAGGTAAATCGCTAAATTCACGTACAAGGACATCAAATATATAAGAACCGTAACAAGCTTTAAAAAAATTTGTTATAGCCGTTTTCGAGAAAATCATAAAAAGCTTAAAAATCGCAAGAAAAAAGTGACACTTCGAGTCATTTGTTTTTAACTAAATTCTTGCCGTCTCATGTGTGGAAGATAGAAAATAAATGTATTTTTTCATTTTTATATGAGGTGTAGTTTTTGAGTTATATTGTTCACAACTAATACTTTATATAGTTCCGGTTACTCGATTTTCGAGAAACTCCTTAGTTCATATAAAACGGAATTAAGTAGCTAACAAATATTACTAAGTTTAAAAGAAATCCTTAGAGTTGACTTCAAGAATGACAGAAATAAAGCGGTACTTCCGGTTATTCAATTTTAATCAAAATCTTGAATTTGCACACAAAGGCGATTATGACCTCAACTATAAATTTTAATTTGACTAAGACTTTTAATTTCTTAGTTATTTTATTCAGAGTTAACGGTAAAGGTACATCCGGTTACTTGATATACCAAAAATTTTCTGAGAAACGATCTAGTTATGAAAAGGCATTAAATGTCTAAAAAATGTAGTAAGTTTTAAAAAAATCGTTATAGCCGATTTCGAAAAATCTCAAAAAATTAAAAAATTACAAGAGTCAAGTGGCACTTCCGGTTATCCTATTTTAGTGAAATTCTTGCAGTTGCGTGCTCGTTTAGATGGAGACTTAAATATAAAATTTTGTTGATCTACGACTGTTAGTTTTCACAGGCATACACATACGCACGCACCCAACAGCACACACGCGCGCGCGCGCACGCATGCACGCCCGGGCACACACACGCTGATCAATTTTCAAAAACATGATTTTCGAACTCGGCGGTGGTCTCAAAATCTGTATTTTGACTAAAATTTCAACATCGAAAATTTCATAAATGATAAGAGAAAGTAAAAATAAGCGGCAAAAGCAGCGAATAAATAAATAAAGCTTCTTAAAGCACAAAATGTACAGGAGGTTGCAAAGTTAAACACACAAAAATAGGATCGTAAATATTGTATGCCACAAATGAAATAAAACCACGTCGCGAGCGCTCAAAACCTTTTTAATCTTTTCAATCATCTATCGAATTTAATTCTGTATAGTAAAGCATGATGATGCGGTTGTACAACTGCATTTATTTTAAATTGATCTTTATTCTTTTTATTTCGATATGAAGCTCAAATCTTGTGCCTTGTAATTAGATTTTTCTCGATTAACCAATCCGACATTACTTGCTTTTAGAATTTATGCGTATTACCAGCATGGGATTTTATGGAAAATTTGGAATAAGTTTGTCTGTAAATCATTTGAAATAATTAGCCTTCGCCCACAAATAATTCCAGACACGGTGCATTTCTATTTTCGTTAACTAAGTAGAACGAAGAGCCCTAATATTTGCGAATGTTTTCAACTTTTGCCATTTAATACTTAATACTCTATATTTACTACTCACAATATTTTCTCGCTTTCGAAATTAATGTGTTTTTAACTTTTGCGAGAAATTTTTCATTCACTCGCTCATTTTCTTATTATATATTTATCAAAGTCATCTATATTTGTTGAAGGACCTCTTCTAGTTGTTTTCGTTTTGGAAATTTCAGTGTTTTAACATTTTCTTCATTGCCAGCTGCATCAGTGCTGCCCATACATTGGGAAGTAATTGGCTTCGGTAAATAACTTTTCGGGGAGTTAAGACGCTGTAGGACACAGAGGCCGAGGACGGCAGTCCTAGTGAGTACCAGTAAGGGCGCCGTAGAACTAGTGGTAATCTCGTTGGTCAGATCTCTCTACTTGACACCCACAGCGGTATTCGCGAGAGTAGAATAGGGTCAGCGCTAATTGTTATTTAATGACAGTTCCTGGAATTGTCGGCGGGGTTTTTCCGCATTCTAAGGCGATGAGACAGCAAGGCGTGGCCTTAATGACTTTTTTGACAACGTGACGCAATAATCCAAGATGGCGCGGACTGAGATGCACGGCAAACATCACTCCTCAATCCTAGATGGCGCGCTCTGAGATACACGATAAACATCGGTCCTTACATAATTTTTAAATGTTGCATTTATCTTGAATAAAAAATTGATTTTAGTTTCAATAAATTTTACATAAAGAAAAAAATTCTGCATTTTAGGGACAATTAAATTTGCATGTATTTTAATTTGTACAAAAGGTGTTTTACGTTGTGCATCTTATAAATTCTTAAAAATAAGATGCGATCTTATTTCGCCAAGTATGAATAATTTATCAGAGTAAATCTGAAACAGTTTTTATCATGGATGTACTTAAGTAATTTTAGGTTTTACATCTTTTTGTATTATACACATGTATTAAACTTTAAGAAAACATTTTCCTCCATTTAGAATTATCGCAATAAATTAAATACAACATTTTAAAGGCAGTATTATTAAATTGGGCCACTACGTTAACGAATTTAAAAATTTTAATGCTTTTGTAATTTTTAAATAAATCTAACTTGACTAATTTTTTATTTTATCCAAAAACAATAAGGCTTTTCGAAGATAAATATTACAAACTTATCTCTCATGAAACGTAACCACTTCAAAATTATATTAATTTAGACAAAAGGGAATTTCTTATTTTAAACTCCATATGTTAAAATAGTACAATTTATTGGCGACTAAAATAAATGCAATTAACAATACAGGTTTTCTAAAATTCCGGAAAATTTATGCTGTCTAATAAGACCTTAATTTACTAATAATTTAAATGTGTACGTTCTATTTACATGTGTGGTTATAAACTTTCACAATGCATGCCCGGAGGCATTCATACTGCATTCCATAATTAGAATATAATCCATGTAAGCTTTGTATTTTTCCAACATCTCCGAATTCAAAATTTTATTACATAATAATTAAGTCTTTAGATACAATAAACTTTATTCGACTTGAAAGTTAGAAACAAAACTGTTTACAGAAATATTTATTTTAGCGTTTGATGGTTTTTGAAAAAGGCTCTAACATATTTAAACATTTTTTAAATACGCATTTTTCTTCTATAGCACTTTGCGAAGATTAATAAAAATTTAAGACCGTACACGTCATCAGCGAAGGAGCCAAAGAGGTGAAAAAATTTCGGGCTATGGGGACAACAGTTGTTTTTAAATTTAATACAACACCTGAATCAGTTAACCCCATAGTATGGTTGAAGGTATGTTTTGTTTTGTCAGAGTGTTAGAATACATTTTTAAATTTTATTATAATTTTAGAATGCATTTGACGAATTGTTGGCGCACGTTCTCGCCACCACTGCGCCCGCCGATAGGCTTGGCATGGTTCTCCGGAACGATAATTTTCCAGAGAAACCTATCGGCATTTCCTTCAAAAGAGCCGACTAGTTAACCTCGCAAGTCATAATGGCAACTCTCGAAAAACTTCTACAGAGTAACGCCAACTTTTTCAAGAACGATGTCCTAAGGCTACACGTGGACTGCGTGTTCTTACCTGTAGGGTTTGGAGGTCCAGGTGGGCGTGGGCGTGATCGAATGGTTGGGGTTCCTTATGCAGAGTTTTACGCGAGAAAAAAAGGTATCTTGGTAGTAAACAATCAAGATACCTTATGTCTTGCGAGGGCAGTAGCACTAGCCATGGCATGGAGGGCGAGCCCCAACGCAAATATCTGGCAGCTTCAAGAGCGAAATGATGTTGCGGATCTGTGCACGATGGCCGGTGTAGATGGGAGAACACGAGAACACATTGAGCAATTTCAACAGTATTTGGTAAGTTATACAATCGTTGTTTATAATAATATGATGGGGAAGTCTGTTTATTATGAAGGCCCTAGATCCGATGATCGAATTGTTTTGAATTTAATTTTAGAAGATAATAATTATAATGTTATAACTAATTTATGTTCGGCATTTTCTACACGGTATTTGTGCGAGATGTGTCATACGCGTACAAATAATCCACATTTGTTTAACCTGTTATGCAGCACCTCCCTGCAACAAAAATTTAGGCTCTGTAAAATGTGATGCGTGCAAAAGAGATTTTCGAGGAGAAAATTGCTATGCAGAGCATCTCAAGTGATTGTGTACCGTTTTAAGGAGATGTCAATCTTGTCTTAGTAGTGTATGGGTAGGCAAAAATCCCGACAAACACCGATACGGATACAAATATTGTGCGAACTGCTATACCGAAGCAGCAATCCGTCATCACTGTTTTATGACTAAAAAGACAACTGATAAGAAAAAGTCGAAACAAAATTTCGTTTTCATATTCTACGAGTTTGAATGCCGGCAGGATACTCCTTTTGATGGCTCCGCAAATTCTTTTTTGCACGAACCAACGCTATGTGTTGCGCAGCATGTCTGTAAATCTTGTATTGATGCCGACACCACCTTGCAAGACTGTGACAAATGCGGGAAGCGCCAACACATATTTAAGAAGCATCCTGTCTATGATTTTCTAAATTATACTCAGGCCTTAAAATCGACTTGCAAAGGAGAAATTATGGCGTTGGCACATAATATGAAAAGCTATGGCGGGGCGTTTATTTCAACGGGTATGATATTAATGTCTATTGATTGTGACTATAATGTCAAGTTCATAAACTCGTTAAATTATATGCCAATGCCGCTGTCTAAGCTTCTAAAGACCTTTAATTTCTCCGGAGGGAAGGGATTCTTTCCGCACTTTTACAATACTTCGGAAAATCAAAAGTTTGTCGGACCTATGCCTGCAATACACTGTTATGCACCAGATGAAATGTCGTCTGCAATGCGTGAGAAGTTGCTTACTTGGTATAGTGGTGAAGTGTGCAGATTTTCAATCTGAGATGACCAAGTATTGCATCTCTGACGTCGATATACCGATAAATGCATGCATCGAGTTTTGAAGACGATTTTCTACATCTAACGGGATTGATCCTTTCCGCGAAGGGTGCACAATTGCTGGCGCGTGTAATTCTGTATTTAGAAATAAATTTCTGCTCGAGGATACCATCAATCTTATACCCCCAAATGGTTACAGAGTGAGCGAAAAGCAATCTTTAATTGCGCTTAAGTGACTAGCGTGGCTCACACACTCTCAGGGAGTCGAGATTCAGCACGCCGGTAATGGCCGTGAGGTTACGCAGAAGCAAGGAATCCTAGTGGATGGTTTTCACACCATTTCAAACAGTTTCATGGTTGCTATTTTCACGGTTGTGAAGTCTGTTTCCCGGATCAGACTGCACCACTTGGAGGTAACGAGCATGAAACGATGTTTGCGCGACGTGAAAAAACTGAAGCTACATCAGCAAATATTCGGTCTTCCGGTTATAACCTCGCATAAATGAAGGAATGCAAATTTCGAGCATTTTTAAAACTTAATGCCTATGCGAGGCAATTTTTGTCAAACCTCGACATAATTAAAAATGAACCTCTGAATTCTCGTGACAGTTACTTCGGGGGCCGCACCAACGCTGTCAAGTTGTACTACAAGGCGGAGCAGGATGAGATAAGGCATTACTTTTACGTATGTTCCTTGTATTCTTTCGTAAATAAATACGGAAAAAATCCTTTCGGCCATCCCACCATCCACACCGGTGATGCCTGTAAACATCTATCGCTAGGCACCGTTGAAGATATCATCAAATGTACCGTTCTACCGCTTAATAACCTTTAATATCCTGTTCTGCCTTCTAGAATGCACAGTAAGCTTATGTTCATACTCTGTAGAACCTGCGGTGAGAATTTGAAGGAAGGTGACTGTATGCGTACAAATGATGAACACAAGTTTATCGGAACTTGCTGATGAACTGCGAGAGGCGCTGTCACTAGGATACAGAGTGCTCGACGTTTACGAGATATGGGGTATAAGACCGCGCAAATGATAGAAATTCTCGTTTAGGAGATTTATTTTTGGCATATATTGACAGTTTATTAAAACTTAAGCAGGAGTCAAGTGGGTGGCATTCTTGGTGTACTGATGACGCCGCTAAAGATCGGTATATAGACGAATATCTAGAAAGAGAGGATATTGTATTAGACAAAAACAACATCGATTTTAATGCTGGGTTGCGCTATATAGCAAAACTTTGTTTAAATAGTTCGCCCAGCGCGAGAATCTGATGCAATTCTCGATCATTACGGACCCGTATGATCTATTCATGTTGCTAACCGATCCATCAGTGGAAAGCCGCTTTCTTACGACTATTAATGATGAGACTGTCATCTTAAACTGGGACAGGCCGGACGATGGTATTGTGCAGCTGAAAACTGTTAATGTCGCATTGGCTACTTACGCCACAGCCAATACGTGATTAGAGTTGTACAAATATTTGAAACGTTTGGACAAACGTGTACTCTACTTTGACATGGACAGTATCATTTTTACTCAAAAACCAGGTGAATGGGTCCCCGCAACAAGAGATTTCCCAAGACCGATGAGGTATCCTGCTTCGGATCAGATAGTAGAATAGTGAAGTTCATCTCAGGAGGACCCAAAAACTATGCTTTTGGCATTCTCTACAAATACAAGCAGTTTGGGTATGTTTGTGAGGTTAAGGGGATAACAATAAATTACTAAAATTCTTATAATGTTAATTTCGAGACCCTTAAAGGCATGGTTTTGGATAACATGGACCACATATGTTCAAACAGATCGGCAAATTATTAGAACAACCGCGTACGATATCATCTCGCGCCCCGAATAGAAAGTATACCGGGTAAACTATACCAAAAGGCGTAGGGTAGAAGATGACCTGAGCACCTGGCCTTTCGGTTATAAATGATAATGATTATCTTTCAAAATTAAATTTAAAACGTAAATTCATGGTAAATCGGCTTCCCTAGGCTAACAATATATGAACAAGGATAGTGTAACTTTCAAGTATTTTTGAAATTACCGGTGTGCTCCATTTAGCTTTATTAATTTATTTATTTATTTATTAATATTATTTGTAATTGTGAGCTTGCTGCTTTTATTTCACTAGTTTTTAATTTCCACTGTTCCTTGTACCTAGCTTTAGTATTTAATTTCTTGTGTTCCGTTTCATTTAACTCGCTGTTTTAGATTTTTATTATTATTCATATTATTATGATTGTAATGTTTTTATAATAACGTTTCTTGGAAATAAAAATGCAACTATGTTATATGAATAAAAGACATATTTACAGTATTCTTTTTTATTTTTTAAAAATAGTAAGTTACAAAAGATTGAAGTGTTCAAAGTAATAACTGTACATTAAGCTAATACAATCATCATTTCATGCTAAATTATAATCAAACATTTTTACAAATTCGGAAGTTGAGATATCATTGAATCTAAAATATAAATACACCTCGCAATATTTTCCACAAACATCTGAAGTGAAATGTTGAAATACATAGGGATTGTAAAACCAGCATCTCGAATTTCTTTAAATAAATTTCAAATGTTCAGATGCAGGCGGTCTTCCAAAGGAATCGAAGTATTCTCCATAGCCGTTTTCGTCTATATAGAAAGCACTCCAATGTTCTCCAGGTTTAAATGGTGTGTTGGTGTTTGCAATTATGGTCCAAGGCCTTTTTATTCTTACATGAAGCTGGTCATCAGAGAGCACATAACGGCCCACATAACATCCCATGTGACCCGGAATTGTTTTTAGAGCCTTGGTTAGCTCCAGAGTGTTCATTATGTTCTTTTAACCAGTCTGCCAAAATTAATACATTTTCCAATGCCCAACACGGATTTTTAATTTGATGATTCATGCATTGAACAGCAACGGTCTCCGTCTGCAATCGTTTTAAAGAAGGACAGCCGATTCGTCCATATTTATAATTTCCAAGTTTATAAAATGTTGTAACTCTTGTCTTTTCTCTAAGCCTTTAACATAAACTTTATTAAATCCATATAACCCAATGGCTACTTCCTTTTTAAACAGCTGAAAATCTAGATGTCTACGTTCCCAAAGTATTCAATGATGACGTGTTTCCAGATAAACTACTTCGTTTCTTGCATTTGCAGGTAAGGAGGAAAACTTATACAGCGGTTTCACAAAAATGTTTGTAACTTGTATCCGTCTGCAGAGATAACGGCAATTTCTTTTGGTAAAAATTCGCAATCGATGCCGCGAAATCCTTGGACATCTACAACAGCGGTTACCTTACTATTGCAGGTGGTTGATGGTAACTAAATGTCAATTTAGTGGTCACGGTGTTTAACTGTTAAAGTCCACCACCACGTTCTTGTTTTTATCAATTTCTATTACGTTGTCAAATTTGGCATACACGAGACAATTTACCGATTCAGTTAAAAAATCTTCAAATTCGACTTCTACTCGCAAGAAACAATTTTTAACAGGATTTCAATGAGTGCTAGCGTTTGCCTATGAATCATCTGTCAAGTCAAAAGCCATCAGACAGTAACCGTTAGGATATTCTTTTCTTGAAATATCATTGCCCTTATTCAGAAAATGAATTCCAGTTCACAAAAATAATGTGTGGTACGCCCTCACATACATCTCATCTTTGGCAAAATCACATTGTAAAGGCCTTGACGGTATTTCCTAGCCATCGACGTAAAGAGAAAGGTAGTTTATTTTAAAGTGTTGAAAATTAAACGGATTGTAAGCATGACTGCCGTTAAAACCTTTATTAGTGAGATATCCCACAATGCAACGTTTCGGTAGCTGATCAAGAAATATATTATCTAGAGATTTTCTTTGTATTCCTGGCGGTATAGTTAACACCTTAACGTCTGCTCTAGTTATCGGATATTTTTCCGGCGCTGCTTGCAAGATTTTGGTATGTGCAAGCAGGATTGTAGGATATATTTTCATTTTTCTCACAAGCAAATTAGCGTCGTTAATTTTTATTTTGAACGATTTTCCCTCGGCAGTCATTATACTAAATGAATCACGCGAACGTACAAACTTTATTTTCATCTCTACGCCATTGGCGAAAAATTTTTCTTGATTAAATAAATCTGCGTGCACATGGTCTATCATTTCCACCTGCTGACTTTTCTGCGTAAATTTTCGTCTTTTTACCAGTCCTGCATAGGCCTCTTCTAAGTCTTCTATTTTGCTTGACGTGTCATTGTACCATAAGTTGCTGCTTAGATAAGATTTTTTAACTTCATATCCGTAATTAAGTAACGTTTCAATGTATGCCCTGTATGTACAAGTGTTGTTAGGTGGTGAAACTAGTTTTTGTTTTAAATATATTTCCACTTGATTAAACATAGAGTGCATCCAATTATTCACAGGTGCCGGTTTATCTGCGTCGACCAATATACTTCCATCTGTTGAAGTATTTGAGCTGTGATATAAAGCATAGTTTGACTTAGATCTACATAATCATTTTCACTTCCTGGGACTACAAACTCGATAGGAGCGTCATCAGATTTCAAGGAAAGAGGTTTATAGAAAATCCATTGTCCACTTTCAATGCTTGTCTGTGTTGACGGTAAAGCGAACAAGTTCAGTTCGGATTTAACGCATTCACAAGATTGGGCGGGAAGAAACACCATACTAGTGTTTGCTGAATATATCTTAGTAATTTAAAGGAGCAATTTTCTCTCTAGAAGACGTCTTCTTCTTAGCGGGTTTTGTAACTGAATGAGGCTTAATAACACCCTTTCATTTTTTATATCCGGATCCTGACATCAAAGTATCCATTTTATCATCTGCTTTGCGTTTTAAATTCTGAACGCCCTCGCGCATTCTATTTTGGAACGCTTCTCCAGTCGATCTGTTTTCTACTTTATCACCAAGAACCTGCGCCCCGGTCCTTAAGGCCTCTCTTCCGACGGCTTTAGCTCCAGACTTGAAGATCGGAAGAATGCATCAAAAAATTTCTCCTAAAAACGATCCAATTTCGTGGCCCCGCTAATACTGGGCTTTTCTGTATATGCCTTCTATGCCGCTACCCGCCTGATTCACGTAATATTGCTGATAAGGCAAGTCATTATACTGTAACTTTTTTAAAATGTAGTTTCAGACTCAAGGTTCCAAACTCGAATGGCACGACATCCCCAGTGTTTGTTCTTATATATATTTCCAGATTTTCAAAATCTTTCATCACGACAGGAATATAATGAATCGGTGAAAATGCAACGTCGCTGTATCGACCGTACCTCTAATCGTTATTCGTGATTTTTACAATGAATACTAAAAGTGCTAACACATCTCCTACAACTTGGGGTTCGCAAACATCACAGTAAATGAACATTTGAGAAGGTAATCCATACCATACGTTGGCAGGATGTGATGGTATAGGATTCTGAGTTAGATTTGCTTTTGGAGCGTACCCAAGCTGAAGCGCTAAGCGTGGAGATAACATCAACATTCTCAACTTGTCATAAAGATTTATAAAAACGCGATGAATTATCTTGTAATTAAATTTGACTACGCGTTTTATTAGTTCGTGTTGATTCAATTCTTGCACAATGTCCTCAGGACTTTTGTAATTTCCAGGAGGTATAGAGAATACATGCTATTTATATTTTTCAAAATATATTCGCTCTCTATCATTTCTGAAGAATTTTCGGGCAGCTTCTAGAATATTATCTACATCGTTGTTTTCGTCTTCAGCGGTTCCTGTGTAAAGTATATGAGATTATCAACATCCGATACAAATAAAAAGGAACACGGATACTGGATTTTAGCAATTTCTACACGCCATTGACCGTTGGGTCGGATGTGTTTAGGTAGTTGCGTTGAAAATTGCGCTGTAGTATTGTTGTTACTTATTGTTAGTAATGTTAAATAAAAATCATTTTCCATGGTTACAAATGTTTAATGTCTGATGCCGAAACCCAAGAATTAAGGTTTTCGCTATAATTTAACCACTTCACTAAATACTCTTTCTTTTGCCTTGTCCCTTTTCGTCGATAATTTGTTCTATTTTAAATTCAGTGTTTGACGTGACGATGACAATCTGCAGCTCTTACTCGTAAAATGTGCCTTCGTCAATTTCGTTGTCTAAGTCTGTAATTCCGTAGATGGGAGGTCTTCGTTTTATTATTTGAAAAATTTTAAAGACTTCTTCGCTCCAGTTTGTCTCGTATCCTTTCTCGAAGACGTTCTTAGCTCTGATACTGATACTGATTAACTTTATACTTGAGTGATTTTCATATTCCTAAGCCCTTACTGTACAAGTTGTTGCACACCTGTAATATGTTGTCATCTTTTACGTTGTTGGGAGCCATTTTGATACTTGAATGGTATCTGGTGTTGTACGAGTTAAGTAAATCTTCTAAAACATCCACGTATCTGTAACTGTCTGACCATGTGAAATACCGTCGCATTCTAGTTTTAAGCGTTCTGTTAAACCTTTCTATCACAGAGGCTTTTACATCGGGATTGTTTGTCACGTAAAAGTTGACTTCATTTTCTTTAAAGAATGATTGCACACGCGCAGAAGTAAACTCGCGGCCTTTATCGGTTTGTAAATTTATAGGTTTTGCGCCACTTTGTCTAAATATATTTTTAAATGCATTTATTACGGCCTCCGAAACTTTTGCTTTTATAGGTCTCACCCACGCCATCGCTAAACACATCTATCACTGTTAGCAAGTTGTTATAACCGTCATTTTCTTTGCTTAAATTTCGCATATCGCAAAGATCAGCTTGCCGCAATTCGAACATGTTGTTCACAATGTACTTGTTTCTACGGAATTTTTTTGTAATTGGTTTGTGAACACTGTACGCATTTTTTTGCTTTAGCCATTTTTTCACTTTGCATGAAGAATGTTGGGGTTTTACTGCTTCTACTAAGGAAGAAGCTCCGGAAAAACCTGTAGGGTTGACAAGATCGTAATACAGAGTGACCAAATCCACCATTATAATTTCAGAAATTCCCAATTAGTATAATAAGGTTTAACAGAGGTTGATCTCTTTCGTCTTTTTTTCCCAAACTCCCCTTGTTCTTGCTTTACTATTTCGTCGTTAGAATTGTCAGTTTTTGTAACCTGTTGTACTGTAAATTCGCGTCTTTGTGGGTTTCCTATTAATTCCAAAGGCGTGTGAATTTCTTTAAGAAAAGTATTAAACTACCCCCACTCAGGAGGGTTTGTGGTTTTACGAGGCCTTGAAACATCGTTCACTAAATCGCATATGTTCGAAAAAGGTATTGTTTCGCCTTTTACTTTGACAATGCCTTTATTGTCCCACTCGATATCTTTAGACTTTTTATGAAACTTAGAAGATTGTCTCCTTTCTTCTTATAAACGTCTGGTAGCGTTGAAATAATGTCGGCGATTGACAGATTTTCTTCTTTTTTGGTCTCTAACGTAACACTAACTGGTTTACGCTGTTCGTCCACGAAATGCAAATATTGTTGCAATACATGATTATACAACGTCCATTTATCATGATCAGACATTTGCGAATTTAAAACTTCTTTCATGTCACGATCTAGCTTTCATAAAACTTGTTGTCCGGTATTTTTTACAGATTTAAAACGTTGCATAAGCTCTGGGGCACGATCATCATTTTTTTTGCATGCTCCATTTCATCCAGTTCACAAGCGGTAGTAAACCTGTTTGTATTAGTAATTTCTTCTTTTTACTTATAGTTTCACCTGGTTGTACCAATTTTCTCAAAGTATTTTTATGCTTAGAGAGTCGTTACCTTTCCTTATTTGTAAAATGTACTTTACCTTTCATGTTATAAATGCACTCGCAGATACAATGTACTTATCTGTCTTCTAAAACTTTCAATAATTATTTTCGTTCCTTGTCACTTAATTTTGAAAGAGCTCTAAGTAATTCAGAATGCTGGACCATTCTGATGGGTATCATGCTTTATTATGATGTTACTGTCTTTAAGGTTTCCGTATTTATACCCTTTCTTAGATAGATACACAATGCTGGAGCCACCTTCTCCAAAGATGGATGTCCTGTATCGAATAATGTCGGGAGCCTGCTGTTTTAAATCAAAGAGTAGATATCCGTGCCGCTCAGATGTAGCATCCTCGTAAGCTTCTTGCAAAAATTTTGTATTTTCAAGGCACACCTATCTACTCAGATGTTTAATTTGAGCTCTATCCCTGGGAAAAATACACTTAGACTACAGTGATGACATCCTTTGGTAAATATATCAACTACTCCGTCGTTTGTTTCTCTCATTAGATCGTCGATTATGATCAAACAAGGTTTAGATCTATCGAAATTTTCCAAGTTAGGTAGGTCTTGCTGAAATTCGATGTAGTCACCCAATGTTTTGTACAAAGACTGCCACTGGTTATAGTGCCATACCATTTTCTGAAATTTAATATTACAAACTTTATCTATATTTTTCAAAAACTCTGTTACGCCGTTCGTCCAGCCACGAGAGCCGTGAACGGATGGTAAAACTGACACTCCATACCTCGCAAAAGACAGATATGCAATGAAGCAATCTTAGTTCCGCAGTTATATTTAATAAGGTCTTAGATTTTAAGAAGTCTACTTGAAACCTAAATCCACATTTATCTGTAAGAAAGGAGGAAATTATATTATTATTAAAACAGTTCAGAAAAAGTAAAATATATTTATTTACAGTTTATTTCATTACGCCATTGATTTTATATACTCAGATAGACACTTCATTAGGCGTCGAAGTAAACCGAATTATAGTTCAAAAGATTATGCTAGATGTCAATAAGTTTATTTATTCAGGGAACGAGGTCATCGAGGTACAAGCTTGTTGTTTTAGGACGTTCTCTAATAACATAAAGTGTGTTTTGAATCTTTTTAAGAAAACTATTATGCAGTATAATTATTAAAAATATGCTTCTTACAAATCTGAGTAATCAAATATTAAGTGTTTAAAGAAAATGAATCATTTTTTAGCTTTTTTTATCTGTTACTTTATACGCGCAAGAATTACTCTGATAATTTTAATGAAAATTACTAGCAACATTTTTAGTAATAAAAATTGGAAGTATTAATACAGCAATCTTACTCTAAAA
>JAHWXV010287261.1:0-12597 GCA_024586415.1 Phrixothrix hirtus | reverse complement strand
CACACAAATGTCAAACAATTGTCAATTTACTAACGGAGCTAATATCAGACTGGATCGAAGTTTTGATAACACAAGAGGAAACAAGTATCGTCTGGACAAATATTGTTCCTCTCACTGGATAAACCGACACTATGTCTGTATGATATTAATGACGATAAATATTAGTTAGTCGGCCAGTTACTATTTGGTGTTTTGTTTAAAAATACTTGCTACAATCATTATTGCGTTGAAATTACAAGGCAAACTCATGGAGCACAGTTGAAGGTACATATGAAAAACAAACCACCCACTCAAGATTAACTAGACCGCTACAAGTTAGCTATGACCTCAAAGCAAAAGATGTATAAAAATAACTTTATTTAAATGAAAATTGCCCTCCCCGTATTTGTCCATAATTTGAGACATTCAGTTCTGGTGAGTGTTTGAAGGTTGTTTTTGTGTTTGAAACTTGGCCAAAAAGCATTGATGACCGTACAGAGGTCGCCTAGTTTTCTTTAACAAACTCCTTCCATACACCTGAGGGCGGAGCCTAGAAGTCTGTCTAGAGGCACCCATTACGGCGTGGATATTATCGGGATGTCGCATTCCCTTTTTAAGTTCCCATCCACCTTTCGTACTGGAGACCGTTCAGTAATGTTTGCGTCTAACTGGTCTGTGAATCATGGTTACATGCCAAAATGTTCATGATTAAATTTTTTTTATTTTATTCCGTAAATTTTACGTCAATCCATGGATGGCTTAAATAACGCATGCTTCTATCATGCAATAACTGCTGTTTATTAATTAAATTCAGTTCTGAATATATTTCGGCGTAATAAATTATAAGCATGAGTTCAAGTGTATCGAATTTTGCGTCCTCCTTGAGGAACTTTGTTATGAAAGTTATTCACTCCGAAGGCTGGTTACGTAATATCCTTTGCTGGGTTACTTCAATGGAAGATATCAATTGTCAGGTGTTCTAATTGTGTTTTTATTCCTAATTTGATTTTATATATTTTTCTATAAGGAAATTTCTCGAATTTACGGCTTATTTTCCTTTAATAATTATGAAAGTTGCTTATTCATATAAACCAATGATTTAAGCTATAATTATTAAATTCAAGATAATACGGCTCTGCACAAAGGTATAGGCGACTGAGCTTAGCACAGGGGAACGGAAGTTCGATATACGAGCTTATTGTGACTGTACGACTTTATATCTTCCATTAGTAATGCATGCATAATTTGCACATTGTTGGTTAGCTAATTTTGACCACTACTTATTAAATTTTGCTGTTTTCTAAATTCTAAATCTACTTTTTTGTAGGAAGGGGAGGTGTGCGGAGAGCAGTTTACACATATTAGCAGTCTTATTTATTATTAAATAATTAACTTGTCGCAAATTCTGCTAAGCTACGTATCTTTGTATAAATACACCTAATGCGCAGTCGCCAAATTTGGGAAAAATTGTCAGATAGACCTTTTTGCATTTTTGTTTTTTGACTTTGTTAAATATATGATGACGTACTTCATTTCTCCGTTAATTAAATTTACCCAAAATTACATCCTTTTGTAGTTAAATCGTTAATTAAATATTGATGATTTAAATAATGATTTCAGCTCTAAATTGGTTTATGAAACTAAATTTAAAATTTGTCATTTACTTGTTTATTCGTCTGCGATGTTATTTAAAATTATGATATCGATTAACTTATTACTAATTTTAGCTTAGAGTGTTGTGTTCAGCAATTCCCTTTATAACCTCACCTAGCTTCACTGGATTAGATTGTTTAAATTTAGTTGTACTTTATATTTTTATAGTAATTTTATGATCCGATTTGTTGGTACGCTCTAAATTTAGTTTAAAGCTTCTATTTTGGTTCTTAGTTTAACACTCTTAAGTGGGTCGGAATTGAATACATATTCGCATTTTGTAAATACATTTTCTTCCTGTCACCGAATCATGGGCGTCCAAGTTTTATTGAAATCGTTAATTGTTACCGTTACAATAATTTTCCTAAATTACATTTTTTTATTCCAAAGTTCTCTTCTTTCCATGCGTTCTCACTTGATTTAAACATTTATCTATTTATTAATTTAATAATGACGGTTTAGTGTTTAATTTTGTGATGATCTTTGTCATACAACTGTCATAATTGTGACGTGATAACGAACGAGCACTAGATTAACGTTAGGTTTCCATTTTTTGGCTGCAATAATATATACTAGTTAAAGTTTAATATTTTAACGATAACTGATAAAAATAAAGATACTTATTTGTTGTTAATGATTCTTTATTAGTAAAGGTGTTGATAGGAATTTGCGCCATTGTCCATTTATACGTCTCAACATTGAGAACTAATGCGTATAAAATATTACTTTTTGGTTGAGTTTCAATACCGCTAGTGCTAGTGCTTAATGCAATGAACCTCAAGGCAGTGTTGATGTTGCAATACAAAAATATTGATAAATATTGATATAAGCGAAAGCAAATTAATTCAAGGCTAATAATTTTGGATCGTTACACACCCCCTCCTAAAGCAAAAGAATGAGATTTGAAACAAAAAGGTGAGAAAATGAGTGGCAAAATAAAAAGTAAAAAAGTTAATTTATAGATGGCAACAATTCATTTCCCTAAATTTAAAAATATATAGAAATATACAAGTAAGCTTTTGAGATAGAAGTGAGTGCAAATCATTAAGGTCTAGTTGTATAAAACGTATTTAACTAATGATCGTAATTTAACCAATAGATAAAAGAAATGCTTGATTAATTTTTGACACTGGCGTTTATCAGTCAATATTTTCTCTTAGCTATCGCTTAAAGTACAACCTTTGGTTAATATTTTATACAACTCGGTTTAAGTCTAGCAAAATATTTCAACGGATTTCAAATGTGCTTTGTTCGAACATAAATATTTGTATTACAAACAAAATGTTGAGCGAAGTGGGAATATTATATGTTCTAACATCAAAAGTCTATCTGATGAAGTACTTATTATGTTTTGTAGATCATCTTTTATATACTTTATGACAAAAAATGGTGAAAATTGAATGCTAAAGTTATAATGTAAAATTAGATATTAATTTCGCCATCATTACTAGAATCTAGCCGAACTTTGAGATGTTTTAACCGTTTTAATTTTTAAATTCCTTTTCAACTGCGGCAGATTGGAACCTGAGTTCTTTTGGCTCAGAGATAAACATGAAAACCGCTAAGCTACCATGACCGCCAATACTGCTATTACTTTCTTATGATAAACTCTTGAAATGGAAGTAATTTTGTTTATATTAGTCGGGCCAATATGCATGTAGCTTTTACCCATAAGTTTATTGATTAAAATCTTAATCAAAAAACAGTATACCGTTTGATGACTATATAATTTACATATGTATATTATTTTATATATTAATTAAATCAAGACGACATTAATAGCTTTCGCTAATTTATGAATTATAGAGAGTTGAAAGATTTTTTTAATGTTCACAATTAAAATGTTTCATTTTTTATTACATCTCAAATTAATAATTTAATTATCAACAGGATATGTACCCTTTTAATTAGGCTATTAATAGAAATTAGGCGTACAATTTATATTTAAGATTTCTAACGGTTTAATGTTTTTCTAAAATAGTTATTAAAAACGTGCTATTATTTAAATAATTTAGGAACGCAAAGCAATCAGTGATTCCGTTTTCAGACATCAGATGGGAAAAATAATTCTTTTTCAGATGTTATTTTGCTAGTGCAGAACCAAATTGTTATGTGAATTGATAGGCATTGTTGGAAAGTATATTTTACGAGGTAAATGTTTCTAAATTTACCTAAATTTTGCAAACAAAAATCGATCGGAGATTGCGTTGCAAAACTGTGCAATTCTAGGTGAACGAAATCCCAAAAGAATGTCTAATGATGTCCTAACGCATTCCTAACATACTTTTGTCTTTTACGCAACATACATTATTAGATAGGATGATAAATTCTCGGTTATCTTTACTTAGAAATTGTGTCATAGCGGTCATAAATAATTTAACAATACATACATTTTAAAATAGCTAGTTAATGAAAGCTAATTTTTACGCTTCTTTATGTACTTAATTCGGTAACAAAAACGTAGATTGCTTCTACATCACAATATTCAGATCTTAATATTTTTACACAAAATTCTGCGGCTGTTGTAAATTATTTACAATACTGGAATTCCTAATTAAATATCTGCCTTAATTAGCAACGTTTTAAGGTTGGGAAAATTACATTGACGTTAAAAGTTAGAAAATGTGTCCGATAACGCCCAATTATCTATCGGCTTCCATTTTCAAAACGTTCCGTGCATTAAACTTGAAATTAGAATTGTTTGGATACATAGTTTGACGTGCATAATTAGAAAAATTCGTTATATAACAGTAATTAGCGAGATCATAATTGAAATGGGTGAAAATTAAATTCCAAATTAAAAATAATTAAACAAACAGAAATTAATTTCTTTAAATTTTGGATCTTGTTATGTAGAATACAACGCATTTATATTTATTTATTTAGCAAAAGATGGCTCACATCCACGTTGTATATATTTAAATTAATATGTACGAAATCTGAAACAAGTTGCAAAATCTGAATGATTTCAAAGCTTCAGAATTTAAAAACATCGCGATAGGGCTTAAGCAGTGGAGATGTATATGCAAAAAGTACCATGTAAAGGAAAACAAAATAACGTACATCTGATAGAGTCCATTGCAGTTAGCGTCAGTACATGAAATAAATTTTCTAGGATCTTTAACGCTTTACTCAATCAATAAGGTAAGATGGAAAAACATTAATTAACGCTATAGTATTCTAATAATTTGAAATAAAATATTTCGTTAATGAAGAATAACAATAGTTATACTTTTAATGAATCTTGTAGAATTAGTTACAGATTTTTGTAAGTATTCATAGGTATGTCAAATATAAGATGCAATGGAGCTGAAGTAAGTGCATCGGTTAAGGTCTAAATAAATCACATAGTGAATAAAATCCGAGAAATTCAAAGAACAAGGAATTTCCTGAAAAATTGATATTTTATTTGGTACCACATAAAACAAGAAAAGTAAACATATTAAAGAACCTTCCGCAATACTTGAATTTTCGCATACTATTATTCATTAATAAACTTCAAATATTTTTTAAAACACGAGGAAAATTGCTAAGATTTCCTTGCAACGTCTAACTAATAAACACAATATTTTTGGTAATATACGCCATCTATTGGGATATAATCGCAACTAGACAAAAATTTCTACAAATTTAAAAAATTAAATAGAAAAATATATTTAATATTAAATAGAGAATTTTGAGTTTAGGATTAATACAAATAAAAATTGAAAAAATTAACAAAATTGTTACAGATTCAAATATAAACGTTTGTTAGCCGGAAATTTAAATTTGTAAATATAACACTGTAAATGCCTACATACGTTTTGGATATTTTTATTTATTAGGCTGAGTTTATTCTTTAATTCATTACAGCCTGTCATAATTCTGCTCCACGTTTAAATGCAAAGAATAGGAAATGAGGCATAACAAAAGTACTAAGAATTTGTTTTTGTCTAATTAACTTATGTAAATACTTAAATACGAATTCATTTTGGAATTTATGTTTTGCAAAAAAGGACGATATTTTATAAGCAGATCGTAAAAATCATCGACTGTACACAAATTCGCGCACAACTGTCAGGTTGCCAATTTTTCAAAGAACGTATATTTTATGTATGAGGCCGATAGAGTGGGTTATTGAAATGAATTTACATATTTTTCACAATTTTTATAAGCTTGAACCCAATGTATTTAGTTTAATTTAAAGCTTCGGGCGACTGCATTAGATAATTCAGGATTCGCTATAGAAAAAGTAAAATAAAAAATTTGGAACCACTATTAACGAAATAAACAAAATCAAAAGTAATAATTAGTTTTATTAAAAGCGAACACTTATATAAAGGCAAATAATATTTACATGCAAATATTTTTGGTGGTGATCAGTAAAAGAGGTTGCTTGCGGTGGGGAGCGAAACAAAATTTATTCAAGGTAATGTATATTTTTGACATTATATGAAAGACTATTACAATGTAATATCTTTTTATGGTATTATTTTCCAATATGGTTGATTTAAAAAATGGTCGTGATCATTTTGTGCCCGATAACTCAAAAACAGCATGAATTGCTGTCAATTGTGGAGAGTACAAATTAGATGAGATTTTCTTAAGTGCTTAAGTTTCTTAACTGACCAGTATAAGGCGGGGGTTGCAACAAACAATTTTAAAGAAGGGATTTATTTAAGTGGTATATCTTTTTTGAGTAATTTTCCAATTTGTTGAATCTAAAAAAAAATCCGCAGAACAGCTAACAATCGTACAGAGAGAATGTACATAAAGATGTCCTTGAAAGCGGTCCCTGAGATATTTTTTTATAATCTTTATGGAATCCTATCATTTTCTATCTGCCCAGTCGTTAAATCATCACATCTTTATCTATGGAGGGAAGTGCCTTAGCCCCTTGTAAAGGATGTCAGGGGTGACTTTTACTACCACCTACCTTAAATTTCATTTTTCTTTACTATATCACGGTTACTTTCAATATTTTATAGCAATTATAAAGATCACTTTAACGTTCGGTGTCGACTTCAAGTTTCATTTCAAAAATGTTATTCAAAATGCGTTAGTGACAACTTTCAAATTAAGTAGACATAAATTAAATAACGAATTATCCCGTGCAACAACATATGTTAAAACAGCGAATCATGTCCTACTTGGGGAAATTATTCGAAGCCAGTATATACGGGGTATAGTCAAATGAAAATCTTTAAAGTGCCCTAAAACATGTACTGGAGGACCTTCTCTTACAACTTCGTAGATATATTATTGTTGACATCTAGAAGGTATTTCCAACGACATATCATAGGAACAATTAAGTGTTGTCATAGTGACAGTTTAAAAGTGACAACTCACTAAAGCACTGCACTAGGCAGCAACAGAGTTATGTTATCCTGCTATTCTGTTATTTCTTGCACAGTGAAAGAATGAAACTCATTGATATTCACATACAATGAAGCTACAATACCTGAAACTAAGAAAACAAACAAATAATAGCGTCACCCTTCTTCTAACACAGCTTTCGGCAGGTAAGGTTTTACTGACCCTTTTTTGGGATACAAAAGTGATAATTTTGGAGGACTACACAAAGAAACGTATCAAGCATGCCATTATAATCAAAATGTATCCTTTTGTAACACAACAACGCGCGTACAACTGCGGCGAGCATCCAAGAATTGAAGTTTGGGTGTCTACCACATCCTCCTCAGCGATTATCATATTTTTGGTCCACTAGTAATGATGAAGTGATTTAGGCAGTGCATATGTGACTGTGCACACGACCAAACGATTTTTTTCTTCGGGTATTGAAGCACTTCCAAATGGTGGAGGAAGTGTATAGAGCATAATGGAGACTACGTCGAAAAATGGCATGCTTGTTTTTGACATTGCTTTAATAAATGTTTGAAAGCGTTTTGATTTAACTGTGCCTCGTATATCAAGATTACTGAAATATATTTCTTTCTTGAAGTACCATGAATCGCTAATAATAAACTTATTCCTGCAGATATAATCAATGTTGGTAGAACATTTTTTAACCAAGAAATCTTGACACTTTATTCAGTTAGTGACGTTCTTCAAAATTGCTTTTATTATTATTTTCTTTATTGCTCAAATGCCAGTTCAATGAGTTAGGTAAAAATGCAAGAGATAGCGTACGAACTTGCATCGTTAATAAATGAATTTTGCCTATTTTCATAGTGAAACCTTAACCATAATTCTGTTTATTTTTTTTGTACTCATGTAATGAGAATAATAATAAGATGAATACCTTCTACAACAACTACGTTACGATTCACCGACGCTTTCTAAGGCTTGTTTACAGCTGTAATTCTTAGTAGAAAATGTATTAATCAACGAATAAGGAATATCAAGGGAGCGCCTCTACCTGACAAATTTACGTACGCGTGTGGTAAACGTCATAATCGTTAGTGCATAATTAAAGTGTCACGTCGTGAAAGTTTTTGATAAATCTGTACGTAATTTATTCGCTTACTATGTATACATAATCATGTATATTATTGCACATGTATTTCATTGTGTTACATTTGCAAAATTTAACGTTTTTAATATATAACCATAACAAATAATGCCGCCATCTTGGTTGGTCTATTTGGAATAACTTTACGCGTTTATGTACACATAATAATTTATATTACTGTGTATTTTTACTTTCTCTTACTAGATAAAATATAGTATAGGGAAAGTATTGTTTTCGTTCAAAATATTTGTTGTCGACATTTTAGTGGAAATACATGCTTTCGGGTCCCCTGAGTCCGAAAATCATGTTTTAAAAATTGGTCTCTGTGTGTGTGTGTGGTTGTGTGTGTGGTTGTGTGTGTGGTTGTGTGTGTGTGTGTGTGTGTGTGCGTGCGTGTGTTTGTGTGTTTATGTCTGTGTGTATGTGTGCGTGTGAACAAAATATCTCGAAAACGTACAGTTGTAGATAAACAAAATTTTATATTTGTATTTGTATCCCTCCTCGCACACGACTGCAGTAATTTCACTAAAATCCAATAACCGGTGTGCCACTTCATTCTTGTCAATTTTTTAGTTTTTCGTGATTTTCTCGAAATCGGCTCAAACGATTTTTTTAAAATCTATTATATTTCTTAGAAATTTAATGCCCTTTCATATGATTAAGACAATTTCCCACAAAAATGTCCGTAAAACGAGTAACCGGAAGTAGTCTTACCATTAACTGCGAATAAAATAACTGGAAACTGAAAGTTTTGTATCCCTTCTCGCACGCGACTGTAATAATTTCACTAAAATTCAATAATCGGAAGTGTCACTTTACTCTTACCATTTTTTAGTTTTTCGCGATTTTCTCGAAATCGGCTCGTAAAACGAGTAACCGGAAGTAGTCTTACCATTAACTGCGAATAAAATAACTGGAAACTGAAAGTTTTGTATTCATTCTCGCACGCAACTGTAATAATTTCACTAAAATTCAATAATCGGAAGTGTCACTTTACTCTTACGTTTTTCGCGATTTTCTCGAAATCGGCTCAAACGATTTTTTTAAAATCTATTTTATTTCTTAGAAATTTAATGCCCTTTCATATCATTAAGATAATTTCTCAGAAAAATGTACGAAAAATGTGTAACCGGAAGTAGTCTTACTATTATCTGCGAATAAAATAACTGGGAACTGAAGGTTCTAAATAAATGATAATTTGTATTTGAGATCCTAACTACCTTCGTATGCTAAATTAACAATTTTTTTAAAATCAAATAACCGGAAGTACAACTTCATTTCTGTTATTCTTAGTTATTTTCCGAATTTTTCCTTTTTCGCAATTTTCTCGAAATCGGCTCAACGATTTTTTTTAAATTATTGAATTTCTTAGATATTTAATGGCCTTCCATACAGTTTAAGCTGTTTCTCAGAAACTTTTCCGTAAATTGAGTAACCGGAAGTACCTTCGTAGCTAGCTCAAAAAAAATAACTATGGAACTAAAAGTCCTAGCTGAATGAAAATTTATATTTGTGGCCATAACTACATTGATATACCTAATCAAGAATTTGGTTAAAATCGAATAACTGGAAGTTTAATTTTATTTCTGCCATTTTCAGATATTTTCCGTACTTTCCTTTTTCGCGATTATTTTGAAATCTACTCTAACAATTTTTTTAAAAATTATTACATTTCTTAGGTACTTCATTCTCTTTTATATGAATCAAGCTGTATCTCTAATAAATTTTTGAAAATCGGGTAACCGAAAGTACTTAGTGTATTAATTGTGAACAATATATCTCAAAAACTAAATATGATGTATGAATGAAATTGTATATTTAAGTTTGTTATATTTTGCACATGAGACGTCAAGAATTTAAGTAAAATCGAATGACCGGAAGTACCACTTTATTCCTGTGATTTTTAAGTTTTTTTGCGATTTTCTCGAAAACAGTTATAATTTGTATTTTTAAATGTGCTACGATTATTATGTATTTAATGCCCCTTTACGTGAACTTAACAGTTTTTCTGTAGAAATCCGTTGAAGCAAGTTATCAGAGAAAAATTCCGGAGTTAAGCAACTTTTCGCCTATCTAGTAACTTGAATGGGTTAGCATTATAATTATCGTTTCCAAAATAAACGTAGACAATAATCTAATCATTTGTGGACACTATTGGCATATCTATGTGCGTAAGAGAAAGTCGTGTATGGTCTCACACCAGATTTTTAATGTTAAATTAGGAAACATGTTAATGCCGCCATCATGGTTGGTCAATTTGGATACAATTTTACATTTTTGAGGCACTTCTTTAGTATTCTTTATCACTTTTAGTAATAGAATTACTACATAACTGAATGGTAGCTTGTATTCAAACAATTGAACAATAGAAATTAATTTATTATCTATTCAAATGTTATAAGTAATTTTTATGACTCGATATCGAAAATATGAAAAAATATTTAAAATTGCTGTTGAGTTTATCAGATTACCTATCGTTTTAATATAAGTTCTTAATTTAAAACAGTTCTAAAAAGAAAAGTGCTTAAAATTTCTGACTAAGTACTAATGAAAATAATGAGATTCTGTACGCCTCGTTTATAGAAAACCTACGACCCATGGTTACACTGTAATGAGACAATATACATATAATGAGTAAATTAATTTGCGAACTAAAGCAATTAAAAGTTACTAACGCCTAGATTTAATATTCTGATTGAAATCCTTTCCTAAACTAATAAAATGGCATTTGTCATACACCCGTGTGTGTATTTTAATTTATTTGAAAATGTGCTCAGTTGGAAATAATATTAGTTTTAAAAATGCATACTAAGCGTATATAAAAATGATTTATTCCCTAAATTACTTGTTTTATACCCGTTATTTTTATGGTTTTCCTTTAATATATCAATGCGCACAAATTGTTTTTAATTGGCGATAAAATAACTGGTGTCATTAACTTATGTAAATTATGGAATTCATTCTAATGAAGTATATTATAGGTATTAAAGATCTATGTATTTAAAATCAATGACGGTTCATATTTCAGTCTTGTCATGTGTGGCATCCAAACAAGTTTAACAGTAATACTACATATTTATTTTAATTTTACCTATTTATCTTCATTTTTTTATAGATCAGGGTTCAGATCAATAAAAATTAATAATTATGTATTTTTATAAAGTAATACATACAAAAATACAACTCATTTATTTTAAATTATTTATTGGAACTATATTAAAAAATTCCAGTGTTGTTAGCTTAGCGGTTTACATATTTGCATTGAGACTAAAGTGCTAGGATTTGGACCCAGCTGGGGGCATTAATTTTTGAAACGTTTATATTATTACGAAGGTACTTATAATAAATACTTGTTTCAGTAACTTAGCTCATAGCATGAGTTAGGGCGTAAGTTCGAATCTGGCTGAGCTTGATAATTTTTTACCAGAGGAAGAACTTAAACATGTATCGGTACGGTATTTGACGCGTTAGAAATTCCTCGGAGTAAAAGCTTGTCAGGTTTTATTGGAATTCCGCGCATAATAGACAAAAAAATTTAAATTTACCACCATAGGTTCGCAGTAATTTCGTAGTTGGTAGGACGACAAATAAATAGATTTTTTTTCGGATAAAACACGAGATACGAGTTTTTCTACTCTCCGTGACGATTGAAAAATATTTAATAAAGTAAATTGACAGATATGGGTGATTTTCATTCTTGTGAATTTCGACGGTGTATAATCTGTATTAAATCGTCGCAAGACCACCGCATTGTGGCAGTCAAACGTGCGTAGGTCGTACATGAAAGAATTGGTCGTGTGAGTGATTTTCTTTTTTTGAAGTGTCCGGGTGAGTGTAAGGTTTCTGCAGGTGTAGTGTGGCGGAATACCATACCCGAAAATTCAAATAGTGGATTTCTGGGGAATTACCTGTCTTTTTGCACCCCGTTTGCAGCTTCATTGGACATGTGAGTTCATATAAGAGTGCAGGAACCTATAAGAATTATGACTGACGATTTTGGTTGTGGGCAAGCGAGTAGCCGGTGAAGCGTCGACTAAGACTAAGGTACTTACTACTACATTGTTTTTGCTTCCCTATTGTTTGCCTGTAAAGGGCGTATGTGAAATGTCAACGTATATCGGCGAACATCCGGTTTAACTTATAGTCACGGTTGCCAACTGTTGTAGAGCTCAGCTTAAACCTTCCCGTTCCTAGGGGAGCATGTCAATACATAATTCCTGTCCAACCTATGGACGCATATCTGCATTTACTGTGACTAGTATATTTAAACGATAATTTTAGTTTATAGTAAATTGATTAGTCTTCCCCGTACCTGTTGAATTAGGCCACATTCAAGAGCCGGAGTAGTTTACTTGTAACCTTGTGTGTCCTGTTGTTATTGTGTATGCTAAATAAGCCATTTATTTAGAAATAGATAAATAGTTAGTACCCAATTAGACTTTCATTTTGAACTTAGAATAAGTTAACTGTTATTACTTTGTATTTCAAGAGATATGTGTTAGTTAAGGTAACCC
>JAHWXV010287233.1:0-10456 GCA_024586415.1 Phrixothrix hirtus | reverse complement strand
GAAATATTAGATAAAATAAATAAAGTTAATTATCGGTTAAAAGTAAGCAAAAAGCAGTATGATATTTTTCACCCAAATATATTAAAACCGCGAGTGGAAAGATCGCCACATCTCGTTAACTTAGCATAATTGATGAGGAGCTCGAGTCTCCCATGTTCTCCCCGAATACAGCCAATACTTCGGTGGATGACCTATTTAAAGAAATAGACACTTTAGACGCGACAGACAATCAAATATATAGGCTTAAGTTAGCAATAGGGGAAAACCCCGACGCGTTTAATAATGTTCCAGGTAGAACAAATCTGATCGAATTTAAGATTGAATTGTTAGATGAGGATTCAATTAAGGTACGTGCGTATAGGGGGAATCATACAGTCACGAAAATGATTAAATACGAAATTGACAAACTGCTGGAGTTAAAATTAATTTATCGCTGTAACAGCGCGTATGGGGTTCCGTTATTCCTCGTTCAATGGTACGGAAAACAACCGCCACCATGCGTGAATTATAAAGCATTGAAGAGCAAGATAGTAGCAGATAAATATCGTATACCTTGCACGGAGCAATTAATTGAAGAAATTGCGTCGGGACGTTACATAACACTCTTGGAGTTGAGTAGAGGTAGCGAAAAAATCACACAAATATCTCGCTATGACAACCACTGAAGGAAGCTTGACCTGGATGTGCACGTTGATGGGATTATGCAATTCGCCAGCTACATTTCAGCGCCTCCTGGGCGTTGTGTTAAAGGGAGCCAAAGAGAATGCCTGGGCATAAATAGATGATGTAGCGATTACAGAATTGAGCTGGACGCACACATCGATCACATACGTGACGCGCTTGAGTGTATAAAAGGGGCAGGGTTCACCTTAAAACCCTCTAAAGCGTAATAGCTCAGGGAAACGTTGACTACTTAGGAAAATCCGTAGCTGCAGGCGCAATCATCCCGAAATTTGAAAAGGTTAAAGCGGCAAAGCAATATCCAATACCCAAAAATAAAAAGAATAGTCTACAGTTCTTTGGATTGGTAGGTTTCTATAGAAACCACACAAAATATAATGCTACAATAGCAAAACCCTTAACAGACCGTTTACGAAAGCTAACAGAATTTAAAACATTTCCTTCGGATGCAGTAAACGCCATATCAGAATTAAACGAAGCACTATACACGGCACCTATTTTAATCGCCCCCATGTTCGATAGAACTTTCTTTCTTGAGACCGATGCATCAGCCATTGCTGTTTCAGCTGTACTTTCCCAGGAAGATGACAATGGATACCGAAAACCCATAGCGTATAAGAGTAAAAAATTGCAGGAACGAGAGTCCCGTTATTCTGTCTGTAAATTAGAACTGTTAGCAATAATATTTTGCTTAAACAAATTCAAAGTGTATT
The DNA here is from genome assembly GCA_024586415.1 of Phrixothrix hirtus. NCBI lineage: Eukaryota > Metazoa > Arthropoda > Insecta > Coleoptera > Phengodidae > Phrixothrix > Phrixothrix hirtus. Next base: position 9,062 of record JAHWXV010287233.1, on the reverse strand, counting down.
TGCTATCTAACCCGGTCAAAATAATAACAGACCATAGTGCATTGACATACCTCCACAAGGTAGTTGTGCATAATGCTAAAATGGAGCGCTGGGGATTCACATAAAACGCATATAATTACACAATAATTCATCGCGCGGGAAAGCAGTCGCGAAATGTAGACAGTCTTTTGCGAATCGAAATTAGCGAGTAGCTAGTCAGCTTGCTTAGAAATGTACATATAGAGCAACCGATTAAGATAGAGTTAGTCATTCTGTAGTATAGCTTTAAGGAGGGGTAAATATTAGCCCTTGTAAATAACATGTATAAAAATTACTCAGCTCTCGCATTAGAAAATTGAAATAAGCTATCATCTATTTCAAATTTCTAGAATGATACTTTGAGTAGAAACTTAAAGCCGTAGTAGTTCTCCGACTATAAAATAAAAAATTGGATATTCAACACGGAAAGGTCTTGCAAACAGTAAACCCACAAAGCAAGAAATCTTCAGAAAATTATGGTGTCATATGATTTATTAATCGAAGTTGTAAAACATCAGAACGTTACGAAATGACCCAAATATCTAACGGAACTTCAAACGGTTTTCAAACAAGGCAGGCACCACGTTTTTTTTGAAATTTTAGAAGCCTTGATTAGTCAAAACAGCAGCAGGAAGGGAATTTTAAAAAAGTTATATAAGCCCTAAGTTACAACCAAATCATGTTACTTACCTAGCTCCGAGGTGACGAATGTAAGCAACCACCGGAAACTAGCAAGTGGATCATTTTGATGGTGAACATGTAAAATCCGAATAAATCACTGATCGAGTAAATATCCAATTATTTGAAACTGAAAATACGTCTGATCGATAACAGCAGCAAATTAAAGTCTTCGTGATGCCATCAGTAAATTTATAAAATTTAATATAATTTTATAAAACGGGAGTTTTCGTGTAACAACGCGCTTCTCTTGAAAAATGTAGAAGATCGAAGATTTACCAACCAGTACATAAGTTGGCATGGAAACCAAATCGTAAAATCAAATTCTGTTAGAATAGAAATAAACAGAAAGACGATAAATTATCATACAATCTTCTGATAATAGAAATAATCAAAATATTACAGCGTAAGTGAAAATCCTTTGAAGTTTTAAAACTAAATAATTTTTTTACAAAAGTAGTTTTTTTAAACAAATATTAACGTTTATGTAAAGTTAAAATTATTGTGAATTTTGTTCAAAGCAAAATTCGTACTTGCAGCTGTATACTTTTAGAAAAGGAGAAACAAACGTTATTTGGGCAAATTTTAATATTTAAGGGGATCTTACTTAACAGGTCATTGAAACTGTTTAGATAATGGTATTTGTAGTAAAGTTGTATTTCCTTTGTAGATGTAGGAATTTATTTTGCATTTTTATATTTATGTGTTTTAAATTTGACGCTTAATAAATGTATGAAATTCAAACTTTGTTGCTTACCAGGTATATGTAGTAAATTAAATAAAAGTTATGGTGAGACCCACATATTTAAAAGTAAATAAACAAAGTAAAGCATATTGTGATCATTTTCAGGTAATAATCTATCGGTACAGTACATTCCATATCCGAACTAAGGGACTTAATCCCTCCGGTTTAGTATCAGCAACAAGTCGAAACAGTTTCATTGCCGAACATCCTAAAACCTATGATTGCGTAAGCTTTAACACGCAAATACGGTAATTCATTTTTAATTACACACACTGCCAAACTCGGGCAGTCAACAGCGCGTTAAATAAATTTAGAACTGAGTCCATAACTTGCCAATAAAAGCAAAGTTATAAAGTATTTGTTTCAAAGTAAATATACAACTTGCACAATAATTTGAAATTTAGTCAGCTTGACTTTTAATGATATTCAGGGTGGTCAATTCTAATATCTGCTTTTAGGTAATCCACCTTCAGCAAACTTCACCGTAAATTTGTGCACAGTGTTAAATTAAACTAAAGATCCTTGGGAACTATTCGCATCAAGTTCAATATACAGGGCGCATCAAATGCATCGTAGTATTTGCTTGCTTTCATAGTTGAAAATAGTTTTGGATCAATAAACTACTAATACGGGGCTTTACTCCTAACTCTATAATAAAGCTAGCGCTCCGCAGTATACAGCAATCATCATAAGTAGTAAGCACTCTTAGTTTAGCCTGGCTTCTCTTTCAGTTTTATCCCGAGTCTTTAGTACCATTAGAGTGTCTGTTTCCGCCCCAGAGGTAGGTCTTAATATCTTGACATACAGTGTGTTTCTACAAACATTACCTAGTAGCCGTGCTGAATTGAGAACAGTGGCGTCCACCTTTTGCCGATTTGGTCTTAGCTAAACATTGTTCAGCCTCGCAAGTACCGATGAACCATGCCTCGCTCCACTCTAGCTTTGCCGGCTTTGGTTGAACACTCGTGAATATACTTGCCACATGCGTTATTTCCATTTTAGCCTGTGACATAATGCCAACCAAGCTACATACAACTTTAACATAGAAACTCAAATGACGGAAAGAACTGGTATTGTAGCTTCTTCAGATGGAATCCAGCAATGTCTCTAAGAAAGTGCGAGCTCACTAGTATTAACAGAATTTCTGTATTTCATAAACAGCAAGTTGCGGTGTTCTTTGATAACTTGGGAAAGATATTCTAGAGATACAAGGCTACAATTAAAGATGATGGAATCTATAACGTTGACGAAAAAGGACTAAATCCGTTTACAAACCAAGCAAGGAACTGGCTCATAGGGCAGTCAAATAATTTGGCGTTGAAACATTAGGCGAAGGAAGTAAAACAGTTACTGTTATCTGCTATTTGAACGCATCAGAGACTTTTTTTGTATCGTCCAAGTTCGTATTTCCTCAAAGTAGAATGTCAGATACTTTAAGGATACAGCTAAACCATTACAAGTAGAAATGGTATTGTTGATTCTAAAAGATTATTCGAGCCGTATTTGTTTACTCATATTTGACTTTTACAAAGCTCATGGAATTATTTTCCCAACCATACCTACCCACATATCGCATAAACTCTAGTCATAAGATGCAAGTTTTTACGGGCCTTTAAAATTTGCTTTCAATAGATAATGCGAATATCATTTCATAAAACAAGACAAAACAATGCGATCTGATTTAGCTCAAATATTTAACCAAGCATACATTATGACTGCCACGATAGATAAAGCTAAGTTAGGATTTAATGCGGGAAGAACATGGGGTTTCAACCAGATAAATTCCAGATGATGATTTCTAACAGCGCTTCACAATTTACCTGCTGTATTTGATGACAAAGAAAATAATTTCGACACGAATGGAAATCAAAATAATGAAGCACTTGTTCCAATCACGTATACCAATAACATTTTGGACGAATTGAGTCCTCTCCCTTGACCAAATTAGATCAAAAAGGCAACGGCAAGAAGTAAAAATCTAAAATACTAACAGATATACCTAAGAGACAACAATTAGAAGTAGCATCTACAAAAAGAGGGGAAAGATAAGTAAATGCTCATAGAAAAGGTAAGAACACAAACAGGTATTAAAAGGAAGATATTTCGGAAAGTGAACTATGCGATGATGATGAGAGGACGATCCTGAGTCGGATCAAAACGAAAAATGTGTTATTTGTGATGATGGCAGCAAAACAAACCAATTATCGTTCAAGTGCTCGATTTGTAAAGATGGGCTGATGCACTGTGCACTGGGGTACATAGCTCTGAAGGATACATTTGCGATTTCTGTGACCTTAAATATTTCTGTTTCCGTTCGGTTTACTTACAAATTTGTTTCTTTAATAGTTTTACAACTATTACCTATATGTAACCTTATTAAAGATATTCTTCGTATGTTTATTGAGAATTTACATTGCGCATAATTACCCAAAACATGCGCACTATTAGCCGCCTAGTTAGGGTAATTGTGTGCGATGCTAAATTTGTTTATGTTATTTACAGTAATCCACTTGTGCACTTTTATTTAAAATTAAATATAGTCCATTATAACCAAAACCCTAAAGTATCGTTGCACAAAAACTGGACTTTCCATTCTTTATACCTCACGATCTATCATGGTTTCTGCTTAGATGTGTACCAATACCCTACTCTCCACCGTTAGTCCCCCTTTTTTTAGCTACTAGAATATAGCCCGTTAAATAATTACGTGTATGTAATTTTTGTATTGCATAGTCGTTTCACAGGTTCTGCGCTTTATGAAATATCTAACAAACCTTTATAATACACTCGGATAATGTATATATTTGCAATTGTAAGGTCGTAAGCTCTGTAACTGATAACAATTTAATTACACTTTTGTTTTACAGAGAATTAATTATAAATGAAGCAACGAATGCTTTTTAATCTTGAGTTAGTGTTTTATTGATTTGAATCAGAATCTTGTTATTTATTAAGCGAATAAATTATCATTCAGTACTAGAAGCATTCTTTTCATCTCTTAGGCAATTTTTGGTCATGTTTCTTGATTTGCAGCGTTTTTGTAGTTTAAAATTTGATTTAATTTACGAGCTACTTATTTATTACGATAAGACATTCTTGCTTAAAAGTTCTTTTAATACTTATAAGTTAAAATACCTATAATTCCTTTAGCACTGGATACTGATCGTCCATGTGTTTAATTAAAGGCTGTCTTATATATTATATTCTATGTAGTTTTCTTATTTTTGATATATTGTGTCTTTTTATTAGATTTTAAACAAATAGCTACTTGAGCTTAAAGCGACAACATTTGAGTTTTATTAATTGTTTAATACGTATCAAATGAAATTTGATTTTACGTTATTATGACAAACGATAAAAGCTTTAGTTTATATTAGCTAAATAAGAATGTTTATAATTTACGTATCTAACTAATTGGCGGTTAGGCTTCATAATAGAACAATATTCGGGTCAATTGTTTTGCTATGCAAAATATTCCCAATAAACTATACAATAGAGGAACATTTAATAATTTAGTGACTTCTTTATAATAAGTCAATTTATATATTTTTGTGAATTTCGGACGTACTCTCCATTAACCTATACAACGTAATATACTCATTTTTTATTATTATTATTTCCCCTATTGGTAAAGCACCATGTTGCATTAAGCAATTTTTGTTATACCTCTTGTCTTGAAAACGTTCTACCTGTTTCATCAATTGCCCGAACATACCTATTACGGTGATTTATCGCGCACTTTTTGAAGTTTGTAGCAGCATATGGCTACAGCGTTATTTTCTATTTTATCGCGCTGAGTTCCAGTTATACTCCGACCACTAGCATAGATCTTCACGTGTAGCCCATACCAAATTCGTTGCAGGTAGTGCAACAGAACAACTAAAATTTGTGACTTTGGATTGTTTCATTGTATTTTTTTTAGAATTCGTTAAACTAAATCACATTTAAGTTAAACAAAAGACCACTCGGCAAAGTATTAATAAAATTTTCCTTGAATTTTAATTCATTCGGTTATTAAAACAAATTTGCAATTCTTTAGATTTAATTTTTATTCGAAATGAGGATATAATTTTCAGCTTCTAAATTGAATAACGTATAAATTGACGGGGTGAAGGGATTATTACATTTTAAAATTTATACATTTTACTCCAAGAAAATTTTAAACTCTAATACATAGAGAAATTCATGTAAGCACACAAGCGTATTTTTAATCATGAAACTTGCTATCATTATTTGCAGTAAGGAGATTCGGACAAGACCAGCGCCACTAAATGTAATTTAAAAATTAATGGAAATACAAAGCTAGGTAACGTTAAGCTATTCCAGAGAAAATACTTATTTATATTTAAAGCTACCCAAAAGAGCGGCGGTATCTTTCTTTGTAAGGAAATTTATCTAAATTAATGAGTTATCAAACAACTCCCGCTTATATCCCAAAAGTATATTTATTAAATCATCCCCAAAGCAGTTATTGAAACAAATCTGTTCAAGGTTTTGAAGCAACTAAATTACTTCTTTTGATTATTTTCTGTCATTATTCGTTTACGAAAACAATTTTCAACGAAAAGGAGTGTGCTTTTCTTTCATAAAACGTTTGGGTCTAATGAAAAATCTATAAACATGACGACTATCACTAAATGTTTCTGATAGAAACGTATAATCCATGTAGCGTTCAGCAAACCTGAAAAAAACAATTTTTGTGTTAAGGACAGTTTTAAGTTGGAAAATATGAAATTAGAGTTCGTAATTAATGAAAAATAATTTGAACCCATATTATAGGAAAGTTTATTCGAATCCAAAAAAATAATGAGAACTGATTGAAACAATAGGAGTTCGAAACACAGTGGGAAAATGAGTAATAGAACCTAATGCGTGCTTACAAATTGGACAAGTAAAGATTCATCCGACATAGATCTAACTGATCGAAAGAAAAGGGACAAACAATTTAATAAAAAGTGTCTAACAGTCGGCTTAAGTTTACAGATAAATAAAACCTAGGTAAAATGTATAATTCTAGATAATCAAGACCAACTGTACATTTATGCGTTATTAAAGGTAAATTTTTCCTAATGTAAAACTTAAGTAAGGAAATATGTGAATATGCTAATTCTTCATTATGTAGCAACATCGATATAGTTTAATTAGTTTCAGAAGCCGTTTCAAATCATGCCAAGTTTACATAGTGTAGAGATCAAGAATTTTTTGTTTAATAAACTTAGTTTTAGTTCGTCGCTCGTACTATTAAGCTTTGTCAATTTAAGGATTAACAGCATTATAAGATAATTGAAAATGAAATTCGCTTGAATTACAACAACCATACAAAACCATTAAAAGGTGTATTCTGCTTGTAACAGCTGTATTTGAAGTGATGTGTATGATATCCTATTAAGAATGTTTGAAATACAGCAACCTATTTCAGTAACTTCGTATATTTAAAAAGGGGAGCGTATTAATAATCGATAAACTTTCAGTGCGAACAAATTCGCATTAACCAATTCGAACCTTGAGGTGGGCATGGACTTTTCATTCTTACTGTACGTTAGGTATTGACTACGAACGCAAAAGCAAACGCGAATACGTTTGTTAAAATTTTTATTATAATTGATTCAAAATAGTCGTTTAATTTTAAACACGTACAAGTTAGTATTTAAAATTTGCACATTATGCGATAATTTTAAAATTAATAAAAAGATATTTCTCATTATTACCACACAGTGCGTCCTTTATTTAGAGTTATTAAAATAAAAATGTACTTGAAAAACGCAATTTTACAAAAATAAGTAAATTCCATATTAGATCGTTAAATATATTTCGAATTTGAGGGCTGTTGTTTGTATTACTGTAAGGAGTTGAATTCTTGAAGTCTTGTGTTTTTATGGAAGAATCATTTACGGCCCTCCATTATTAGCAGATAGCGAATCGATAGAACATAAACTAAATACATGTCGTGCAGATGTCGATGCTACTCTATACGCTTTTGACTTGGTATGATTTTAGAGCAGCAACGTCATCTCTGGACACATTTGCGAGAACATGCTTATTGAATGATTTCGGGGTTGAAATTGTTTGCCTTTATTTATGTTTAAAGAAAGATAAATAGGAAAAATCGTTTTATTTACTGTATATTTCTGCCCATCAACTTTTTGCTCACATCTTTTCTAGAATATCCCAATAGATTGTAATTATGTAAACATCAGTGTGTTCACAAAATAAAAATATAATTATAAGTAATTAATTTCAAGAACATGGAAAGGCTTATGTAATTTAAAATAATTACTGAAACCTTTCCAAAATAATTAAATAGTTTTAAAATTATAATTTAATTTTAAATAAATGACCTTATATACACCAAAGGGTTCACGTAATATAAAAATTTATTACAGAAACCTTTCCAAACTGCTATAAATACACATCTTGAAAGCTAAGGGTTAACCTATTGTAAATCTGAGTATAGCCACCCATATAGCAAATAAACACATTAAACAAGAGCCATAACCATTTAAAAGGTTTATGAGGGCAGTTTTTGAAAAACCTGCAATTAACCATAAGGTAAGAGTCAAGTACACCAGCCACAAGAAAGTTAAATAAACGGACGTAGGCAAAATCCGATTCGTTCACATTCAAAAAATGCTTAAAAACAATTGGCAAGCAAGAAAATACTAGGAAGCTTCAACGTTAATATAAGCCCGACATAGAGAAATGTTTGCTTTTCTGGTGCCAAGAGTCGCGTGAGTGCATATCCGGCGTACCACTGTAACATTGTTTTTTTGATTACGAGTAATTTTGGTCATTATTGTAATAAAGAATCGTATTATTTTAATTTATATAAGGTTTCGCTCAATTTGGTTGATTGTAATATTAGTTTATTTACAATTACAAAACATTTAGTATCCAAATTGAATATATTAAACAAAACATTTCTGTCTTATTTCCCGTAAGTACGCCTATGGTTCTAGCGTCGACGATTTTACCTAGTGGTTGTCCGCATATGCGCGCGACGGCAGGTTTTAAATTAAGTGTTTTGAGTTCCGTCGTTGAATTCGGACGTTTCAAAAAAGACGTGTAACTTTGGAACGATAGTTTTATTATCTATTTTAAATATGAATGCTTTCGGAATCAAAACCTTCAATCTTAAATACTAAATGGGCCTGCTGTAGCTCTTGAATATACGGATGAGTTCGATAATATTAACTATTTCATGTAATTAATTGAGTTGTAATTTTCTTCGTTTCTTTTCGCTTATAGCAAACAAGGCATGATACAAAAATATGGCAAATCGTATTGAATAAACTGCAGTCAATTTCTATGACAATTAACTAATTTTCCTCAAATGTTCATTTAAAGGAAGATAACAAGTTCCTATGGAAATGAATTGTTACGCATAATTCGCTTTGGTCTATTCAATAATCTACAAGCCACATGATCGCTCAAGGATTTCAAAATCATAGTTTCCTATTCTCACTTACGCTGGGTAGGGTGAGTCATTCTCTTAACATTTTGTCAGTGTGAAACATATGCACATGGCTATACCTCGACGGTCTAAGGACGACTTTTTATATCATATACAATCATAGAAAGATAACCTTCATTTATCAACTCATTCATGAACTTTACAAATATA
>JAHWXV010287225.1:0-14983 GCA_024586415.1 Phrixothrix hirtus | reverse complement strand
TTACGTTAATGCAGGCATGTTTGTTTTGTATGCTCCGTGGAAGATTAATATATGAAGAACCTGAGAAGAACAGATTATCACAACTATTTATATTTATATATAAAGAGCTGATCTTATACAAAGCCCAACCTGAATCCTTTTCTTCAAACTGACTTAAATGATTTTGTAAATTTTCTGTCACATGTTTGAAACCAATCGTTTAACTTCTTTTTATCTAAAGCGCTTGGAAATAATCTAACATTTTTTGTATTGAACGTAAAATCAGTTAAAACAAGAACACCGTCATCATCTTGACATGGTTTAATAAATTCTGCATGCAATGCGTTGTTTACTTTAAAAATGCAATTAAACTTTTTGTACGCATTTCAAATTGTTGATGAAAATGAATAAAACGAATTCTTTAAAAATTCTTCAACCTTTTTATGCTTCAATTTAATTACAATACCAGTTCTGAGTCTATTTTTAAACGCTGACCCTATTTCCTGACAACGAACCCGGTCAGACTGCTTTTGTCTTTTAGTTATTTGTTGGATTGTAATCGATTAAAAAATAATTTGTATTGCTTGAGTTGTCCTAATAATGACTCTTGCTAACACTTAGCGATCTATTTTGATGTAAAAATGCTTTAAATAACGTCACGCTCTTTCTGACCAATTTTAAGAACATTTTAGGTTTGCCTACCGAAACAGCTCTTTTCTTTTCATAATATTCACGTAGAATTTCGTATGCAGTCTTGGTTGGTTTTAGCATGGAATTTGAAACTTTTATACCGGTCTCACTACCAGCATCCATGCCTAGTATAATAGTTGTCACACGGTTAACTTAACAATTCGGTTTCAAATTAATGTAACATCCTTTTATGCTTCTACTCGGTCAATGACCCCCTTCCTCAAGTTCATTCAATCTATTTTCTGCACTGAATTTTAGCAACTTAGTTTAATATGTAAATTCAATTAAGTATCGATTGACTTACAGACATTTTGAATCCGCATAAATTAAAACATTATATATACCCTCTTCGATTATATCCTCTTCAATTATGTTAGGTAAACATACAGTCCCTTCTTTTAGTTCAGAAATTATTCTTCTCCCAAATGATTTTGTATTTACAGCGTTCATTATTAGTATTTTATATTGCTTACAGATTTCCAAGTCACATATTTTGATAATTGGTTTAACATCAAGCTTACCACCGTCGTTTAATTTTAATAAATCAATCTAACATCTTCATGAAATCAAGTTTGAAGTGTTTAGACAGTTTATCAGTGAAATTTATGTTAACAATTAAAAAATCACGTTTTTAGACGTTTAAAGCATTAGATCTGTGAAATTTGCGTTAAATTTAACTATTAATTTGAATAAAACACTCCTTATACTTAATATTATAATTAGTAAGATGAAACGTTGATCGGAGATATTGTTTTAATTATTATCCGAAATTTATGTTAACAATTGTGTTTTTAAATAAACTCTTAATAAATTCGTTTTACTACAAAAAATCTCATTTTTAGTCATTTGAACGATTTGGTCTATGAAATTTGCTTTAACTTTAATATTAAATTGAATAAAACACTCTTTATACTTAATATTATAATTAGTAAGAGAAATTGTTTTAATTTTTATTAATTTATGCACGTTTCGTTAATTTTTTATTACATTTGTAATATTACAATTAGTTAGTAAGGTTAATTATCTGAATTTCCTTAACTACCTCAGCTAAGCCAGGTATATGACCTCTTACGGGATCCTGCGATGGAAGTAGGCTCAGATGGTTAGTATACTTATTAATTAATTTTATTGAATTCAATTGAGTTGGGCTTCCATTGGCTTCCCAACTTTCTTTGATCCCAGGTAAATTAAAGCATAATTCCCCGTATCGTTTACGTTGAGCTTATTTATGCCCCCTTCGGTTATATTCTCTCCAATTCTGTTAGGTAAAAATGCAACCCCTTTTTCTAATTCAGAAATTGCCCTTCTCCCAAATGATTTTGTATCTACAGTGTTCATTTCTAGCATTTTATATTGCTTACCGATTTTCAAGCCATATATTTCGATAATTGGGTTAATATCAAGTTTAGCAACGTCATTCAATTTTAATAAATTCATAATATTTATGCAAATACTCTCTATTAAAATACTTAACCAAATCAATCTTGATACTTACATGAATAAATAATGCACGTCACTAGGGAAAATAAACTTGTAACAACTTTTTGTAAACTAATTTCTCACTCCAATGTACACTACGTATTTATAGCTTGGTGAATACCCTCCGGTAAGCGAAGCAGCAGCAAAAAGTTGTTTGTGAAAAATGCTAATGAATGTATTAGTAATAAAAATCTTTCCATGCGGCAAGTTTAATAACCTAACTTGGCCTGTGTATCTAAATTAACGACTTTATGAGAAACACAAACAAATTCATGCTCGATATTTTCAATATAACAAAGGAACAACAGGCTAGTTGTGATATAAACTAGAATTTGAGTCACGCCCCCGAACACCTTAATTAAGGACTACTTTTCTAATCTGCCGCGTAGTACTACAAATAAGATAAATACTTTTTTCTCACAGAAGACATTTTCGAATTATACCGCAATGCATTGTGGGAAATCTGACATAAGGAGGAGGTGATCTGAATAAGTCTTTGGTAATTAAAACGTCAACTGTAGTTTAATAACCTAACTTGTCATCACTAAAAAATAAATGAATTATTCCTTAAACTTTTATGTTTAAATATAATTTATGAACTATGGTGGTTTTAAAACACATTCAATTATGTAGATTATAAAGTTTGATAATATCATTCGTATTTAATCATATGTGATATTACTTTAAAAAATAATACTAATAAGCGTTCAAAAATTTACTTATAATATAATATTTTATGTTAATTTTCAAGAAATAAAATGATGCTAATTTCTTGTTTTAAATATAAAAACCGATATACGATAATTACATTTGTTTTTAATATATAAAAATAGACACGCGGTAATTAAAAACAGATATGAGATAATTACTTATGATTTAAAATTTAAAAACAGATATGGGGTAATTACTTTATAAAAAAAATAACTGCATGTTAATTTAAAACGAACGCAAAAAATATCCCATTTTAATTTAAATATTAATTAAAATACAGGTAATAATTTATCCTAGTTTAATGTCAACATCCGGTCAGGGTCAAATTTATTTCAAGTTGTTTTTAACTGCTTTAATTCACATGTCTAATACCTCATGTAAAAATTTTAAATAAAATACATGTAATAATTTATGCTGATGGAATGTCAACGCCCGGTCAGGGAAAAATTTATTTCAAGATGTTTTTAACTGCTTTAATTTCACCACATCTAAAACGCCAAATTTTAAATAAAAGAATTTATGTTGATTCAATGTCAACTCCCGGTCACGGCCACGTTTATTTCAAGATGTTTTTAACTGCTTTAATTCCAGCATATTTAAAACGCGATGGAGGTGCTAGCAGAGAAGTGGTAATGTAAGCTTCATTTTAAAATCGTTATACATCTAACCAGCTATGGGACAGGTAGCAAACTTGCACTTGGGAAGGCCGACAGTGATTTTCAATGTTGACGACATAATCAGAAATTACCCAGGATATGATGCGTCTTTACCATTGAAAGAGTACACTTACCAGGAGTGCAATTAGAAATAATTATAATCCGACTTGGTGCAACTTTTGAGGAGTTATGGGATATTTTGAGAATGCAAAAGTTAAAATTTAATGTATCTTACGATGCTACATTAAATAGAAACGTTAAGAACAAAACTCGTAATACTCTGTTGCAGAGGATGACTAGTGTATGTAGGTTTTGCGGAGTAAATCCTGCGTACACCAGTTGTTCCTGCAGCAGAAGACATTAAAACCGCCGGTCATTTCCCGGCAAAAAATAGTCCTTTTCAGGATTAAAAATTTTTACACATTACTTATTCTTTATTCTTAAGTAAGTGCTATTTGTTTGTTGTTTGTTTGTCTATCCCTCTCCGACATAACTCCGTCACACAATTTAATTACAAGCAAAACACCATCCGCCAACAAACCACCTACCTACACACAAAATGGCTGCCCGATACAGCCACGCCCATTCTTGCTACCAAACACTTTCCAAATAGAAGATTACCACCAACACGCTTCAAACCACCCCCCTACAAACAAAATGGCCGACCTATACAGCCACGCCAATTCTCTTGATACCACCACCCACTTTCTAAATAAACGATTACTCCGCCAACTCTACAAATGGACGACTCACAACTCCTACCACTTTACTCATTTATAACCTGTTACTTACCTCCCACCACCAAAATGGTAGATCGTTTTTTTTACATAGAATAGTATACGTCCCAGAAACCGCTTTGTTATACTATCATTTTATTGATTCTTGAATGATAAGATTCTCATGCGTAATCGAGAAATTGACGATTAGGCTTACGTCCTGCTGCTTCTCTTTTATATGCGAGAATTCAATTCAAAGTTATAATAGAATTGTTCTAGTAAAGTACCTGTAAAATGTTTGGTTGTTTTTTTGCAGGATAAACTGAGATGCGCATGTAGCAGAAATCACGAGTGTTTAACCACGACCGGCAAAGCTACAGTGAAGCGAGGCGAGGTTCGACGGTACTTGCGAGGCTAAACACTGTAGAAAAACAAAATCGGCAAAGAATAGGAGCAACTGCTATAAAGTCAAACTGCAATTAGGCGATGTTTGCGAAACACCCTGTATATCACGATGTTAGTGACCTGCCTTAAAGGTGGAAACAGACACTATAGTGGTATTTACCTTTGATACTGGATCAAGACTGAAAAAGAAATGTACCAATCCTAAAAGTGCTCACTTATTTATGATCGCTCTGTATGAGACGAAATGCTAATCATAATTATAAAATCAGAAATGAAACCCCCTTTCCTGTGGATAATTGAACTAGATCGTTATCTAGCGATAATCAAACCAAAGATGAATCGAGACTATCGATACACCCTGTATATCAAACGTGAAATGGATTTGCTATGATAATTTCAAATTGAATCAACTCGGCATAAGATTCCAAATATGCTGCACTTGTCAAAAATTATTTTAAAAATGCTGAAGGTAATTTAGACTGTAATTAACGTTCTAAATTTTACTTGAAACAAATGCTTTCTCATACACTATACAAAATAACAAGTTCTGAACCAAAATTAAATTTGTCAGGCGCTCATTGACTAGTTGATAATATTAAGCAATGAATGGTGTTTGAAAAAACAAAAGGATTAGTTGAGCACAAAACACTGTTCATTGCACATTAATTAATTAATTTAATTAATGTGTAATCAACTAAGAAAGTAATATAGTTTGTTAAATAGTACTTAAAGGTTAAAATATTTCCTTAAATGTTTGCATTTTAAATAAAAGCAAGTGTTAAGGTTTCCATTAATGCGTGGCGCCAGTTTGAAAGGTTATTCTAAAGAAACCCAGACAAGCATCGATAAAATTAACAGCCCCAATAAAAATATTGCTAAAAGCCGTGGGAAGTTTAACGTATTTTGTAATAGACAGAAACAGACAAACTTTTAAAACTTTTAGACAGAATTGGTTAAAAGGACTTTGCACAGATTTCGTAGTCATAGAATCGAAAAATTATAAAAGATCCTGCACCACCAGAAATCGAGGCCTTTGCATTCCAGCTTCAATTTAAGTGTTTAAAGTCCAGTTCAAGATAAAGAAATTGACTAGTTGATAAATAGTTCTTGGTATCATAATTACCGATAGAAGTCCAGCGAAGGCATAATTTCCAAAGTCAGCACAAGACAGTAAAAATACACATTCCAAGATCAAAGAAATTTGGGTAGTTCTATTCACCAGATTCAGCAAGAAAACCATGTAATAATCCGAATTTGCGAGCTTGATAAACGTCACATTTACTAAAGAAAATTGAACGTCACGTAAGCGAAAATTAACAACCATTATTAAACCAGTGAAGAAATAAAATTTTTTATTCGTGTTCATTTAAATAATTTTAGCAAGACTTTAAATTTTAAATTTTATTATTTTTCGCTAAGTTGCTAATATTACTCCGAAAATCACCTAACAGCGTTAACGGCCAGATATTAGAAAAATTGTTAATTATTAGTTTTAAAATTTCATTTTTAATGAAAATTTGTGTAAAATGTACTTATATCGTTTATTTATATTTAACATAATAAATATTTGTTCAAAGTTTAATCTGGTTTTAGTTCATGCAACAATAAATACAATTACCTACGCAAGGTACAGTTAGGATAATCCTTTGTAAACTTTAGAAAGGTATTCGACCCTTTCAGCAAATTGATAGGTGGAAACCTCCTTTAAAATACGAAATTTTATAAACAGTTTAAATATTGTTTGCTGCATTGTTTAAAGTTAACGCACGTTATCCAATTAATTATTATTAACAAATCAAAGAGAAACGCAGTAAACAACGCACTATATTGTTTAAATTCACAATTTACACTGGTACACAAATGGGATTCAAATTCGAAGATAAGTAACTATTCTCTAAATAAAATTAGAACAATAATTCTTACATTATCCAAAGCAATCAAGGTTTGTATTTGTTTACAAAAACTAAATTAATGGTGGATTTAAAAATCCCATAAGAGAACAAACCTTAATGGCCTTGACCACAATTATTGGCATAAATATCAAATATATACAAACAAAAGAAATTAAGCATAAAAGAGGATACCCCGTATACTAGCTTTCATAAGATCAAATTATTAGTTACAAGTTATTGATTAAATTAAGATACGATTAAAAATTATTAGACTAAATTTTATAAATCACAACAAAAGGTTCATTAAAACGTTCGATAATTAATGCGAAGGAAAAACTCATTTGTTTCGGTCTCCAAAGAATTATAGAAACCCTTCTTTAATTATATGAGCGTGATAATATGTTAAATCGGGAACTAGCGCCCCTGTTAACATTTATTGCTACTTAAAACTTAAATTTTGTAGCAAAGAATTGTGACAAAGCTAAGATTGGCTAGAACCCTGGTTTTTAACCGTGAAATAATCGTCCCTTTAATTAATTTGAGATCACTTAGAAGTCAGTCAAGCGGTTATTTGTTAGATAAATATTTAACGGAACAAAAAATGTTAATATTAATCAAAAGAATTGCATACTCTTGTACAGATAATTATCCTAAGGTGGCTTGCACTCTAGGGGCTCCTACCTTCGTGTGTTAAAAGCCGCAGTCTAATGTATATAATTACAGATACACAATGATATTACTCGCACACACAGGAATATTCAAAAAGATATTTATAATAGAAATGTTAAAAGGGCAGAAATCAATTAAGGTCAAATTAAGGCCTAGAATAGACTTTATATACAGGGTTTCCACAAAAGAACACCGGGGTTTTGAGGTTAAATATCTTTATTAAATCAAAATCTTAGTTTAATGTGTTATACCAGAATTTGAATGTAATATTCTCAAGATTTTATAACAATTTAGTAAACTTCAATATGAGTGTTGACATTAGCATAGCGTAGAAAACTCTCACTCAGTGTGTCTAACGCAACAGTTAGGAACGCCGCGGGGCGTTGACCTTGCAATAGCGTAGGAGACATTAATTCAATGTGTTTGTCGCTACAGTTATCGTTTAGTTCTCAGTAAGTGCAGTTCGTTCTCAGTTAGTACAGTGCAATGGCGACGCCTCAACAAAAATCTTAATGTGTTATTTGGCGCGTAGAAACTCATTCGGTTGTCACGGTACAGAGGAACTTTCGACGCATTTATGGTTGTGATGCGCCTACGGATAAAACCATTCGGCAATTGCTAAGTGCGTTTAAAGAAACTGGAAATGTGTACAAACAAAAGTCGCCTGGTAGGCCGTGTATGTCAGAAGGAAACTTGACAGAATCCGAAATTCATGCGTACGAAGCCCTAAAAAATGCTTGACACGACGCAGTCTCGAGTTGGGATACCGCGAACAACTGTTCATAAGGTACTTCACAAAACACTTTTTTAACCGCTTACAAGTTACAAATTTTGCCCGAAATTAAACTAACAGATAAGGACAAAAGATTTCAGTTTTCTATTAATATGCTAAACAAAATTAACGAAAAAAAACAATTTTCTAAAAAATGTAATGTTTACCGATGAGGCAACTTTTCATGTACACCGTACTGTGAATTGGCACAATTGCAGAATTTGTGATTCACAGCCGCCTCATGAGTTCACTGAGTATCAGCGTAACTCACCCGAAGTGAATGTTTGATGCGGCCTTATGCATGACAGAGTCATAGGTCCCTTCATTTTTGTTGAAAAGACAATAAGTGGTGATGCCTATTGTGACATGTTAGATGAGTACGTTTTTCCTCATTTGGATGATATTGAGGCGGAGAAAGGTTTCGTCCACTTTCGGCAATATTTCGGCCTCCAAGGAGCCCAGATTTGAGTCCCTTGAACTTTTTCGTTTGAGAACGTGAAGAACCTCGTGTATGCAGAGAAAATTAGAGATCTAGCCCATCTCAGCCAACTAATACTCACTTGCGTGGCAACCGTCACCCCAGACATGCTGGACAGGACGTGGAAGGAGGTAGACTTTCGTTTAGATATGTACCGTACCACTAATGGGACCCACATGGAAATTTACTAAATTGTAATAAAATCTTGAAAATATTATCCTCCAATTCATGTATAACACACTAAACTAAGATTTGGCTTAATAAAATCATTTAACCTCAAAACCCCGGAGTTTTTTTGTGGAAATCCTGTATATACGAAGTTAGAATAACTAACATACTTATTTTAGGAGCTAATTGAACTAATTTATGTAGTATAAAATAACCATTCAAAGAACCAAATTTCTATGACTTATTTACTTTGCGTATTTTAAGGTGACTTTGTTCGATCACGAAGTTATTATAAAACGGTAGACTCTTGACGTATCTAGCTTTGCTTCCTAGAAGGCATTACAAGAATTTAATTTATTAACACCTAAATTTATTTTACCTACAATATCTTAGGATTTTGGAATCAATACTTGTATTCATAAATCTTAATTTGTGTACGAGCGTCAATTTAAATTTATATTAATGTGCATCAACAGCGTTATTTCGTCACTGGAAGAGTACGTATCTTAGTTTTGGTACTTTTATTTTATACTTTTCTTGGGATTTCTCCGATTCATGGGGCTTGATTGCCAGTATCTGGCTTCCGTAGCTGATCAACCGGTGAGAAAACTTTAGCACAGACTAGGGGAATTTCTACATTCTGCTATAAACTGCTACCGAAGCTGCGAATTGCCAGTTTTCCTTCCGTGACTCGAATATCCCATCTTTACCTTGCTGCACTGAAATGCGGGTCATCCTGCTCTTAGCTGGTTTTACTCACTTCAGTAGATGACAATTTTCAATGACGAAAATTTTGAGGAAACACGTTTTTGGACCCTTACTGTATTGTTTAGCCATTTAATGCCTTTTCATCATCATAATCTAGACGGTTTCTTAGAAAATTTTATGCAATTTGGTAACCGAAAGTACTTTTACTGTTAACTTTGAATAAAATAACTAGGAAACTAAAAGTCCTATCTAAATGAAAACTTTCATTTTAGGTAATGCAAAATCAAGACTTTGGTTAAAATCGAATAATCGAAAATGCCGCTTTATTTTGTCATTTCTAGATATTTTTCAGGCTTTTGGTTTTTCGCGATTTTTTTAAAATCAGCTTTAGTGCTTTTTTAAAACTTCCTATGTGTCTTAACTGCTTAATTCCGTTTTATATGAACTAAGCGGTTTCCCTAATAAATTTTCGAAAATCAATTAACCGGGCGTACTTAAAGTATTAACTCTGAACGACTTATCATATATTACACTGTGTTCAGTTCTTTAAATAACATACTGTTAATATTCATATTAATCGATAGTATCTAACATTTAACTTTAATTAACAAAATTTCGTACTGATAATAGAAACATGTCGTTGCCGAAACTAGTAGACATATTTGTAACACAATGTGATTCATATTATTGTTATTCAAACTACCAAAAATACTGCGCTTAGGTCATTATTGATATTATAATGTTTTTACCATTATATAAGTAGA
The DNA here is from genome assembly GCA_024586415.1 of Phrixothrix hirtus. NCBI lineage: Eukaryota > Metazoa > Arthropoda > Insecta > Coleoptera > Phengodidae > Phrixothrix > Phrixothrix hirtus. Next base: position 4,896 of record JAHWXV010287225.1, on the reverse strand, counting down.
ATACTAACGGTATTTCTAAGTGAATATCTGTAAAATTTAAAGATTTATTTTAGCAGTTTTATTTGTTATAACATATCCATGACTTTGAATAATCAGAAATACAATAGAAAATGGTTAATTCTGAAGCAATATCGACGTTGTAAGCTCAAGCTAAAGCTTACCTATATAATCAAGATTTTTCACAGAACCTTGCAGTATCAGGAAGCTGGGATAGCTGTTCCGTTCCAATATTCTGCGACTTCATACATTACATCCTTTACCATTAATTTATATATGGCAAAATGGGTTTGTAAATAGCTTTGTAACTGGTTTTTTAATGTTTGAATTAAAAGTTTGCTTACAATTAATGTTTTTGTGTAATTGTAAATATAACCTGCATTATTAGGTTAAATATAATGCAAGTATATAAGTTATATATTATGGCACCAATTTATTTGAACCGTATACACAAAAACTTCTTCCTTTAGAGATATATCTTCAAAGGAATTGATTTTTAGGGTTATGTTTATTTAGCCTTTTTTTTATATATTATCGCGTATGATTATATTACATTCATTGTAAGTAATTTTAACTCACTTTTTGAATGAAGTAACATACGCCTTCGTGGTTAAACATACATTGGCATGCAAAACGCAAAGTTTAATTACGATTGGTAAGATTCTATTCAAACCGATGTACTCCTCCTATGTGAAACCGTAATGCGGTCCAAAACAGATCCAACCTAAGGGGTGATCTTTACCTCTCAAAACCAAATTAACTCATATAAAAAAATATGGATCTTATATATTAAACTTGTCTAAAATGTGTCCAAACTTCATAAAAATCGGAGGGAATACTTCAGCATGCTTCCCTGTAAGAATTGGTAACTAAATTTTAAGTTAATTTAGAGCAAAAATAGTTTATAAATTTAAACGAAAAGTAACTAGATATGTAAATAATATACACAAATTGCAAAGATAATAACATATTTATTTTGGGAACCATAGTGGCAAAAGTCACACATCCAATTAACTAAATACAAGAAACGTTGCTTAATAACAAAAATTTTCATCGTAGATGTAAGAAACAAGGCAATTTTAAGCAAATCGCTGTAGTCGTTTTCGAAAATATCTCAAAAAAACTAAAAATCGCAAGAATAACATGACGCTTCATGTCATTGGATTTTAACCAAACCTTTATTAGGATTTTTCAAGAAAGTAATAAATTTAACCTTTTAGTACTCGCTGCGAAATTTAACACTTAAGTACTCGCGCACGGTTTACAAGACCGTGTCTATTCCTACTGTTTACCGAAGTTATTTTAATTTTTAAATACTTTTGTATAATACCTATCTTATCACTATCTAAATATATACGTAATATAAATACCGGTAACCTTTAAATATGTTCTTATGCAAAAAATGATTATGTAAAATAAAAGACTAATTTTCTTTTCTTCTTTAACCTCTGGGTCCAGATCTGTACACACGTAAGTATTGTGGCGTACAATCATGAACGAAAAAAACAAATTATTTTGAATAGCAACGCATGGAATTATAAAAAACCAACAAATACTTATCAATTTTAACTTAAAACTTTCACACAAAAATAAGATACCAACTCTCGCACCCGATCTCCTATACCGTAGTGACTTGTAACTTTATGCAAACTCTTCTTACACACTTCTCGCTGCGAGGAATGCTATCTGGCAATGTAGCCGTAACAACAGCGAAGCACGTGCCCTCTACTGCTAAGTTATGCGTAATTTCGTTTACAACTGGTCCTGTACACCGTGTGTGAGTAACGGAGGATTAAATATAAAATTTTAACTCCCACACAAGCACATACACCCACACCTACGCACAGGCACACGGGAGCACAAAGACGCACGCACAGGCACGCAAACGCACTGACACGCCTGCTCGGACAACGACGCGTAAGCACGTGCACGAACGCGTGCTTCGAAATGCTCGCACATGCTCTTCCACGCATGTGCACGCACACAGACGCACAAGCACACCCATATATACACACATGCGTGCACACGCACACATACACAAACACAACACAAGTACACCCACAAACACACACACGCGCGTGCACCCAAAACAAGTTCTAAAAATACGTTTTTCGTCCTTACTCGTCCAAAAACGTGTATTTCCGCTAAAAACAGAACATTGAAGATTGTAATCGAAATCATAAATAACTTATACTAGGTTTGATATAGGTAAAAGAAAGCAACAATTGCACATAAGTTGTTAAACCTTAAAATGAAGTTGTTGTTTAATTTTAAGACTGTATTTATTGTACCCTTGCTGCTTTAAATTCCTAAAGAAGATCTACCGTTTTGTAATATATATTAAAAGAAAGGAAGGAGTAGAAGGCGTTCGGATATTTAAAATAAATTTGGGAAGACTTTAGAAAATTATGTTTTATTTATAATTAACATAATCCCAAATATACGTACAAGCAATTTATCCTACATACACACGTTATTTTAAGTAAACAATTTCTGTAATAAAGTAGATAATGATAATTTTAGATTCATTTGGCATATTTTAAATTAAATAATGCGTTTTTGCTATTAATAAATTTCACTTTAAATTGCTGTAGTATAAAATTTGCTGAGTATTACATTTAATATATATAATGAGAAAATATGTGTAGCCCTAGGCTCTTGTATTTTATTTAATGGACTAAATTCATATCCTTAAATTTGTATTTACCAGCTTCAATGTTCCCCGATTATTGCGTTCAATGGTTAATAAAATCAGCCGCTTATTATGCTCAATAATTAAATGCGTGCAATAAACGAGAATAATGCATTAATTCTTTTATCACTATCTAGAGTTCAATTTTCAGTTAAAATAACTATAATTTCCGAGATAAATATGTATACTATACATTTCTTTACATATTTTCGTAACCGTTAATAAAATTTTTAGACTATAATTAGACGTAAAGAAAGAAAAATATTAGTCCGATTAGGTTTTATATAGAATATATGTCACCTAGGTATTTTCGTAAATAGCACTTTAGTTTAAAAATGCACAACTTATACTTTCAATTAATCGAAATGTAATACTAAACTCGTTTGTTGTATATTGCTCTAAATATAAGCAACGTTTTCTATGAAACTATCATTGACAAATTTCTCTAAAACAGAATCAGCCACTTATAATAGCGGTTTTAGATTACCCTAAATATTGTAAAAGGCTTCACGCATGTTTTGGATTGACTACTATTGCATAGTATAAAACAAGAATGCTTCAAAACTTTTTGTGTGGTCTTAAATTATATAAATACAATAAACAAAGCTAGATGTGTTGCATTCGAAATAATCCACTTGTAATTTATTTAATACATAAAAAACTATTATTTGTGAATCCTATATACATAAATTTAAAAGAAAGTTGGATTTACAAAATAACAACTCTAACCAAATACTAAACTTCTTAATGAGCATATTCCTAATATAAAATCGTTCTATTAACAATAACTACCATATTGTGTAGAGAACCAACCAACACAACAGAAAGGGTTTAATATATACCCAGAATAAATTCATCGAAATTAATTAAGTTTAACCTTACCATAATTTTTTTTTATTACTTGCTGAAATATATTTATTTTATTCTTGAACATTTAAAAAAATATGTTTAGTACACCTACATTAAAAAATTTAATAATAACTCATTAAAAATTTTACAGCCATTATTTACTTTTTATTTTCATTCATAGATGTGTGTACGTTTTCTATTTCATCTTTTATAAATTTAAACAAAACCTTTCACAACTTTATAGCTATAACTTCTTCCATTATTTCAAGATCGAACCCTTAATTCGTATCCTTTTAAAATATAAAAAACGTTTCTACCACATGCTTTTACATTTTTGTGCTATAGAATATAGAATTATACACATTATAAAGTTATTATTTAAAATAATACAAACCCGAGTTTATAATAACCATCATCATCAACAATTATGGACGCACATTATGTAAATAGCATACTGCATTTAACATTTTATTAAAATAACGTATAAAGCTAATATAAGGTAAATTATTTTATTAACTACTTGTACTTAGGTTAACTAGTTTTAAGGTCACTTTTAGAACTGTATTTGATAAATATTACACGCAGCATCAAGCCTGAACAAATTTACCTGTTTGTGAAAATTATAAATATTTTTTCCAAAACAGCATACTATTAAATAGATAAAGGTGGGAAGACTTTTAGTTTATTTTACTTACAACAATATAGTACATTTCAACTGTTTTAGTAATAGTGATATTAAAAGCTTGTCAGCTCTCGCTGGTTTCTGTATCAAATCATAGAATTTATGTAAATTTTATTGTTAGCTATCGCTAATTCTTTTTGTATATTATCTAAAGTCAATAACATCAATATGCGTGACGAATTACCTTATTTACGTATAGTATTTTAATTTTGCATCTAATTCCGTTTTGAAATTATTAAAGACATTCCTTTATTTAAGCGTAAATTGCTTTTTAAGTAAACTTTTTGAACATACCTCGTAATATATTAAAGCTAGTTTGTCTCATGAAAATTCCCATAAGAATTTAAGGCTACACAGCTGCCTTTAAGGTTACCTCATCATATTCTCACAAAGTAGCATTTTGTACAATGTAAAAAGCACAAAACGTAAAATACAAGTTCTAAAAATAGCTTGTAATAATTGACAAAACAAATAATGTAGTTCGTCAGTGCTGTAACATTCGTAATATTCATCCGGCCAATTGTTTTAACGAAAATCAAGTCTGGGCTTGGTGGCATCGAAAAAGTGGCGTGCGTACAAGAGACCACGTACAGTTAGTTAGCGTTTCCTGCGGGAGAATGCTTTTCGAGATAGTCAGTTTTAGATCACGCTAAAGAAAGGATGTGATAAATAAGTG
>JAHWXV010287195.1:0-10055 GCA_024586415.1 Phrixothrix hirtus | reverse complement strand
GTAGAGCATTGGCGCGTAAAGCCAAGGGTCCTGGGTTCGATCCCCAGTCAGGGAATGAATTTTTCTAAAAATATTTTTAATTCCTAAAATATACAGAAATAAATATATATATATATATATATATATATATATATATAAGTTATGTGACAGTTAAAGTGTAGATTAGACAATATGTTATCTATGTTTACTAAGCACCTCTTATGTTATAAATAGAGCTGTTAATTCAATTTAAGTGCAGATCAGAATATACTTGCAGTTAGACTAGTCATACTTGTAATTCATAAGATATTGTTATATTGTAAAGTTAATAAATAAATTATTTTTTTTAATAGTTTTATAAAGTTAAAGCTTATCTTATCTATATTCTGTTTTTATTTTTACCACTATGTGAAATTTGTTTCAAAATAAATTAGGAATAGGAAATTATATTTTTTATTGGCTAACGTTTCGGGGATAAATTGTCTCCCTTATCAAAGCAAAAATGGTGGAAATATAAGAAAAATTGTTTTTTTAAAAAAATTAAGAATTAGAACAGCTTTAACGGGATTAAAGTTAAAATGACATTTTAACTTCAATAAGTTGTATTATATGTTTTCCACAACTTAGTCGATTAGAATAGAGTAGATGGGAAGTTGTGGGACGCAGAATTGCAATATCATGTTTATTTCCTAATAAAATCTTATAGGCTGCATTCATATCGTTCATTTTTGTGTCTTCTTGGGGGTATTTTAACGAATTCTGAAGTAGGCAGAAACAGAAAAACTTTTAAAAGCTTAGACAGGATTGGTTACAACGACTTCGCACAAATTTCGTAGTCATTGAAACTAAAAGTTATAAAAGATCCTGCACCATCAGAAAACGAAGTCTTGAATGTTTTGTTGTCTTAATTTACGATACAATTTCAGCGAAGACCTCATTTGCAAAATCATTACAAGGTAGTAAAAATACACGACCCTAGATCACAGAAAATTTGGGTAGCCTGATTCATCAAATTCTCCAAGACAAGTACGCAACATTATAAGTTTGTGAGCTTGAGAAACGTCATATGTAATAAGAAAATTGGACATAACGTAAGTAGAAAATTACAAAACATTATTAAACCACAGTGAAGAAATAAAATTTCTATTTGTTTTCATTTAAATATATTTAAATAATACTTTTAAATTTTAAATTCTATATTTTTCTTTAAGTTGCAAATAACACGCTGAGAAATCACAAACAAGGGTTAAAGGCCTGAGATTCGAACAATTGTTAATTATTTGTTTTAAAATTTCATTTTTAATAAAAACCGTGTTTATATGTATATACTTTGCTTATGTTGAGATAATAAATATTTGTTTAAACTTAAACTGGTTTTGCTAACGCAATAATAAAAATAAGCACTGGTGCGCAAAGTACAATTAAGATAATCCTATTTAATCTTTTGAAAGGTACTGGACCCTTTTAACATATTGGCAGGTGGAAACCACCTCTAAAATTAGATTTTCAGAAACAGTTTTAAAATATTTTGTTTTCTACATTGTCTAAATGTAGTGCACACTATCCAGTTAATCGATAATAATAAATCTAATTAAGCAACTCAGTAAACAAGCCTGTTGCATTACCATATCTACGGGTGTTGAAAAATCCTATTTTCCAACAAAACAATGCACACCTACGTACGGCACGGGCTACAACACACTTTTGGGAGAAGCTAATATTGTCGTCTTCCCATGTCAGCTCGGTCGCCTGATTTGTCATCCGTTGAGCATGTATGGAATGCGATCGGTAGGCGGCTAAACGATTCACTATATCCTCAAGACCAATTCCACCATCCTCGGCTGCGGATTGAAGAAGCTTGGAATGATATTGATATTGATAACTTGATTGCATGACATGCTATCTAAATAAATGCATAGCAAATCGTGTCGGAGCAACTCCTTATAGAAAAAAAAATTATTTCTGTTGTTTGTTTTTAAATTTTAATCATTTGTAGTGATAAAATACATCCTTTGTAAACATTTCAATAAAATCGTTCAACTACTTCTATTTATTGCGTTTTTTACGAAAGTCATTATATGTTTATAGCAACTGTGTTGCTTAATTCAACAAGTACTGCACGCTCAGTTTGTCTAATAGTTATCATGTTTCCCTCTGAACCCCTAAGGTTGCGGGATTAAACCCTAACAGGGTCACTAAATGTTTCAATCGAAAGATTTAAAAACATGCCTTCTACTCAGATAAGGAAATAAATTCGTAGACCCCGTGTCATGTTGATGTTTGGCTCATTAAACATTTCTACTGAGATGTAACTCTTTCAGATTCTGCAAAATTATAGTAGGCGGCGAAAATATCACGACACAGATACCGTGATAACGTCGAAAATTATTTCTTTATGGTAATTTTGGGCCACGATTTGCACGTTATTCTGACAGATTCGATAAGATACAACGCTGGACGTTTTTACAATGTTTCTGTCTTCGCGTTTTTGTCGCCAGTATTTCACGAGTTTAAAACGTAAACAGTCTGATGGATTCATGGGAGTTTTTAACAGTACATGTCTAAAACATATCATCGATATGCTCAACATGGCATGCTCGTCGAATACCCCTCGTATATCTTTGAATGACAGTCAAAGTGCATATAATATAATATACATAATGTTACATGATAATATTTTATAAACGTTTAGCGACAGAATAGATAATCCAAGTATAGTTCCTGAAAATAAACGATCGGTCGATATTAATTCTGCTACAAAACAAATAAGTGCAATTTCGAAACATCAATTTTTCAATGGCACATTTAGCGATATGGGGCAAAGAAGGGAGTTGAAATCAAATAGTTTGTTCCTGTGTGCAACACAAGAAGAGCAATAAACCATATTGAAGAATCTGAGGGAACTAACATCAACGATGCTCTCGTTCTTGAAACCCTATCCACTGGCATTCGTTTCTTCACGGTAGAAGAATAGTTTTCTTTTTAGATATACCATATATGATCCCTTCAATACTGTTTTATTTTAATCAAAATTATCGAGCACTCAAAAATATTATTCCGCTTTCTATAATAGATAAATAGTAAATACCACTTCTGCTGCCATAAAAAAAACAAACTAGCTCTGTCATTGCCATAATAAAATGTCATATCTTTTCTGATGTTTGATGAAAACGTTTCTTTTATATGGACTAAGACTGACTTTCATAAGGAATGCCTAAATAATGTTTTCAAATAGTTAGTTACGCCAGGGTAGTTTTTGTATTGATCGAAAACATTTCTTTCTTGGCTCTAGTTTCAATGGTCTAAATTGGTGATCTTGGAATAGTGGAAGATAAATGCGCAAAATCTACGTTTAGTACAGATTGTGAAAGTATTCATCAGAAAAACCTAAAAAAATTGCTATTATATAGTGTTTTATTACATTACTGCCGTGAAGAAGATTATAGAATCAGTAAACAGAACTAGTTACGCCGTGGTAGAAGCTCAACTGGGGATTGAATTCTCATCTATGAAAAGAATAATACACGACCACCTTCATCAGAAAAGGTCGTAAGTTGTTTTGTACCCCATCATCTTACAGATTTTCAAAAAGCAGAACGAGTGCGAATTTGCCACTAAACTCTAACACTGCTTAAGAATAGTGAACTCCAAATTTTGTCGAAAATTGTAAGAGGCGATGAAACTTACATATAATTTTCCAACATACCAAATCGACAAGAGAGCCGCGTATGGATCCATGAAGACGGGGCCACACCAAAAATAATCAAAAAGCAGCGAGCAATGAAGGAAGTAATAAAAAAAGAACAAGACGGCAAAGGTGCATCTATTGACGCCAAATTGGGCGTGTCTTTGAAGTACATTATTGTGCAGGTTATTTAAACAAAGGTAAAAAATTTTTAACTTATTCAGTACTACAAAAACAATTTTAATCATTCTGTTTCCAGATCGTCAATGGAAGCGTGCTTGCAGCACGGAACCGTGTTCCTGGCTAGTTCCCAGCGCTGCCTCGGTAATACGAATTCAGCGGTAGTCCAGCCATCCAGATATTTCCAAAACAAATTAACTCTCTACATACGTATGTGCATCCAACAATAAATATACATTCGGTATAATATAATAATCACTTCAAGGGTTCATTAATAAGGTTCAATATAAGATTTAAAATAATAAAATAAAGTTCAAAAAATAAGGTTCAAGCAAAATATCAATATATATAAAATTCAATAACTAAATATGTAATAATTCAATAATTTGTTTCAGTTTGATTCACTACTGTGGTACACTACTGGTCGCAAACTCACATCCCGTCACATTCAAACACCTCGTGTCCTACTCCCCGCCCCCATCCGAAGAAAAGGCCCCAACAAAGTATTGTTCAACTCCAGAAATTCCAACAGGATCGGTAGTTGCCCGAAAGATTGGACTACCGCAGTACCGGACCGCGGTAGGCAGGGCATTGAAGTAGGCGGTGCTCCGGGTCATCTATGTGTTGCGAGCAGTACACGCAGTTCTTTGTGAGGACCCGCCCATCTCGGAAAATGTGCACCTGGAATGCACCATACCCCGTCGCCAGCTGTGTTCTCACAAATCCTGATTGATATTGCAGGCTTGTGGTAACTTTTGGAAATAGTCTGTAGGTATATTTCCCTTTTTCTGAGGTCTCCCATCCTTGATACGGATTTGTAGGAACTCCATTATATGTCTTATCGACGGAAAATAGTCAATTCTTAAATTTTTGTCAGCAAATCTGAAGTCCTGCCTCTTCCTTATTTGCTTCAGACAGATCCTATATTCAATAACTAGGACCAGCGGTGAGAATCCCTCTAAGACGTCTGCCGCATCCGCCGAGACAGAGCGATAAGCCCTGGTTACAAACATAGCTGCTATGGTCTGCATCGACCTTAAGTCCTGGTTGATGTTGTAGCTACTCAACTTGCAGCCCCATATCTCGGATCCATACATCACGATAAGGAGGATCGCATCCTTATAGATAGTGGAGGCCGATCTCGTCGCGTCGACTCCCCCAGGACGCTAGTGCCAGATTTATGAGTCTGCAGAGGATGGTCCTGGCCCGGTCCGTTACATGTCTGATGTGTTGCTCGAAATTGAATTTCCGATCGATAACCAAGCCAAGGCATTTGCACTTATTTAAGATTTCAATTTTGTTACCATTTATACGGAAATTTAGGTCCCGCTAGTGGATTCTACGTCGTAAACTATTTACCAAGAGCTTGGTTTTAGTGGCAGAGATCGTTAGCTTAAATTTCTCTGCCCGCCACTGGACGACGCCTAGCGATGCCCGCGTTGAATTCGGGAGGTCATGTCTAGCGTCTGCAGCCACCACTAAGGCAAGATCATCAGCGTATGGCTGTACGGACGCACTTTCAAGAAGTACTTCTTCAAGTAGGTCATCCAGAAGGAGGTTCCACAGGGTGGGACCCATAATTGATCCCTGAGGGCAGACTTGGTCAGTGTATTCCTTAGAGGTACAGAACACATCTGGTAAGTAACATTTCTGCCCGTCAGGTAACTTTTGATTAGTTTCTGAGTTTTGTTAGTTATGCCCCGCCCCCTCATAACCTGCTGAGGTCCCGGCCACCACAGGGAGTCGAAAGCGCCTTGTATATCAATGAAGACGAATATCACATTGCGCTTTCTCACGTTTATGTCCTGCAAGTACCGCTGACGCGCTAGGATGGCAGATTTTCCACGCACAAAGCCGAACTACCTCGGCGAGTGTATGTAGGTGAGTTCGTTATGTATTCTGCCTTTAATCATTCTCTCAAACACCTTACTAAATTCGTCGAGTAGAGTAATTGGACGTAGCTCTTAGGGTTTCCCGGCAGAGCATTCAAGTCTTTAAGAACTAAAACGAGTTTTCCACATTTCCAGACGCGTGGAAAGTATAAAACACGAACACAAGCACAAAACAATTTAGGTACAAAGTTTTTAATGTTTTCAAAAATAGTCTTTATCGCGTCTCCGCGGATGCAATCAAGGCCCGGAGATTTTCCTATTCGTATCCCAGCAACAGAGGCATCTAGATCTTCTACCGTAGGCAGGTTAACTTCCCCTCAAGTCAGTGAGAGTGTCGAAATCCTGCTGTCCGGTCATCATCCGGGAGCACCGCCTCCTCCGGCGTCGGCGACTCGCTGCCTCCACGGTCTGGAACGTATGCAAAAAGGCCAGATCGAAGGATCTTCTCCCGAGCCATCTTATAAATAGCACCCCAGGGGTTGACTGCCAGCTCCCTGTGTACATAATTTTCCAATGATTTTTTTCTGGCTTTTTCTAAGGCATGAAAAAATTTTGTTTGTGATAGCGCATGATGCCAAAGAGTTATTGTTTTGAGTTTGCATGCACATTTTTATATAGGTTGCTCTTACATTTTAAGTACTCCCTCCTGGCGGTCTCCACTTCCCCTGACCTCCAATCCGGCCTAGTTGGGTATAGTGTCCGGCGGGTTGCTACGGAGTTAACGATTCCTTGAATACCACGGATCAGATCATGCACCGTGCAGTCTATAACACTAGGCTGCTCAAGCACGTGGTAATTCGAATTTAGGTCATCGTTTAATTAAACAAGGACTTTAATACCATTCGGTGATTCAATTTGCCAATAGCGCAGTATTTCACTGTTTCCGGCGGATGTCTTCTAATATCGGCGCAACTAATTATCGTAGAGATCATCCGGTGGTCCGAATTATGCACTTTAGTTAGAACATCCCAATCAAACACAAGATCTGGCGGATCGCACGTTATCATAGTAAGGTAGATGTTACTGCGGCCCTGTTCAGATTCGAAGGTGAAAGGTTTGCCATATACGTTTAAAATTTCCAGATCAGCATCAACTCGAGTATTCTGCCACTCCGGTTCGTCATAACATCGTGCCACAGCTCGGAGCGTGCGTTAAAGTCCCCACATGTCAGCACAAATTTATGATTTAAATTATCAGGTATTTGGCTCAAAAAGTTTAATTCACCGACAAGATTACTTAACGGAGATAGGTAGACTTTCACACCGTAAATGTTTATTTTATTTATAGTCAAGCACACGGTGGAAAAGTTTTCGTTACAAAAATTCGGAAGTACAACACAGTCATAAAGATTGTCTTTAACTAATATTACATTATTGAGCTTTTGATCGCAATATTTCAGATACCTGTATCCACGCAATGCCAGTGGCTTGTACTTATCACCAAATTTGACCATGTAGGGTTCTTGCATTAAGATGATATCGGCACCATGCTCCAGGACATATCGATAAAGCTCTAAAGTAAAAGTCCGGGAATTTTTGAGATTTTTCGATAGAATAATCATTCTATCGAATAAATTGTGTTGTTCACCTCGTCCTGGAGTCGGCGTTAGTACAGTGGACAGTTAGAATCAGAGGTATCGTGATTAAAAAGCTCAGACTTAGCTCCCACACGGAGGCAGTTCGCGAGTTCGTGCACCTGTACAGATTTTTACTTCCTCGCGTTGGGCAGTCCTTACTCTCATGCTCGGTTCGCGCACAGTAGCCGTATTGTTTGGCCGACGCTCTAACAAAATCCCGTACTCTGTATGAAGTCCAGCCCAGATAGAGGCGCTCAGCAAAAAGCACAGGCTGCCGCACCCCCGGATGCACCTCCAATACCCAGTTGGAAGTTGCCCCCCCCTCTTCCCAACAAGAAAGGCAGTCCTCACTACGCTTTCCACCATACTGCAGGTATGTTGCTTCCCAATTTCATCAATGAGCTGATCTTTAGTTATATTTACAGGCACGTCATAAATAATAATTTTGGACCATGACAACATGCACCGCCGCGATAAGCTGCACCCTGGCGAGAGCCAGATACCCCACAAGGCCGCCCAGATGATCCCCCGCCGTCTCCAATAAAATCGATTTGTTGGCGAGTTTAAACATTCTCGTCGATTTGATGCGAAGTTCCACCGGGATCAGCTGTGAAGTGAGTAATTTGAAAGTGTCCTCCGATGAAGACACCTTTGATTCATCTATTGGTTTAATAATAGCCTTGAATCTTCTCTGAAGGGAAGGTGGTGCAGTTGGCGCATAAGACCTACCCCCGCGCGTCGGAGCCGCCGCCACCTTACTGTAAGTTAAAGCCGAAGCAGCAGATTTCTGCTATTTAAAGAGTTCTCTCCACTACATAATCCACAGAAAGGGCCTATCTACTTTCCGCGGCCACATTAATTGCTAGCAGTTCCATCAGCGCCGTCTGGGCGTCTGTGACATACCTCACGGCGGCAGCCTTCTTCTCTATACCCGCTTTGCAGGTATTGATAAAGTCTAGCATTCCAGAAAATACATGATTAACCCTTGCTATGATGTTTTGCAGGGCCTCGCTACAACTTCCCGACGTCTCGACGCTGGCATCCATAACGGAGCCCGGATCCGAAGATGATCGCTGCCGTTTCGCTCTAGAGGCGCAGATAGTTCCAAGTCCGGATGTCGAGCCCGCTTCGAAAGTCATGGCTATCTACGCTGCATGAGTGCAGGCGCAGATAATCCGCCGCTATCACACCGAACACTCGACCTTGTATTTATTGTTACAATTTGTTTAAATAAATGAGTAAAACTTTCCAATGAATTATTTAAATAAAAATACTAATAATCAGTCTTATTAATTATTAACTATACCAGGAACTAACCACACTAACACAATTAGAAAATACTTTACAATTTTAAAAGAACTTTAAAACAATTTAGTTTATTTTGCTAGCAATTGCACCTATAACTTTCTCTAAGTGAAAACACGTCCTTTTGCCACACTATCCACTGCGAAAGTCCGAGGAAGGTAATGTACATGTGTTCTTTAGAAGTACCGGTCCAGTAAGCGCTACTAGGCTAGAGGACCAGAAGACTGTCACTGCTAAATGGTACGTTGAACACTGTCTGCAAGAAGTCTTTAATGAAATTCCAAAGAAGGGCATTGTGCTGCATCACGATAGTGCTTCTTCTCACACTGAAGTAATAACTCGGCAGTAATTGACTGCAAACAAGATTAATGTAATCGATCACCCTCCATACTCACCGGATCTGGCAATGTAAGACTTTTGGCTGTTTTTTGGTCTAAAAAAGAACTTACGAGGAAGAAGGTTTTTTCAGAGGAAGAGATCGATGCTGCTGTTCGGTGTTATTTTGATAGTATTCCTAAATTCCTATGCTAATAGTGTCCACAAATGAATAGATTATTGTCTCCGTTTATTTTGGAAACAATAATTGTAACGGTCACCCATCCAAGTAACTGGAGAGGCGAAAGGCTGCTTAACTCCGGAAATTTTCTTTGATAAATTTCTTCAACGCATGTTTTCAGAAAAACCGTTGAGTTCACGCAAAGAGGCATTAAATACATAATAACCGTTGCACATTTAAAATTAAAAGTTATAGCTGTTTTCGAGAAAATCGCTAAAAAACTTAAAAATCGCAAGAATAAAGTGGCATTTCCGGTCAATCGATTTTACTTAAGTTCTTGACATCTCATTTGCAAAAGATAGAAAACTTATATGTACAATTTCATTCATATATCATATTTAGTTGTTGAGATATGTTGTTCGCAATTAATTCATGTAAAACGGAATGAAGTAACCAAGAAGTTTACTAAGTTTTAAAAAAATCGTTATAACCGATTTCAAGAAAACCGCGAAAAACCAAAAAATGAATAGGGTAAAGTGGCACTTCCGGTTATTGGATTTTAGTGAAATTGTGGCAGTCACTTACGAGAGTGGATACAAACCCAAATATAAAATTTCGTTTATCTACAACTTCTTGTTTTTGAAATATTTTGTTCACACACACACACGCACGCACACACGCACGCATACGCACGCACGCGCACGCACACGCACGCACACGATCTCACACGCACGCACACGTACGCACACGCACGCACACACGCGCACACGCACGCACACGCACGCACACGCATGCACACGCCAGCACACGAGCGCACACGCAGCACATGCACGCACACGCACGCACACGTACGCACACGCACGCACACGTACGCACGTGCACGCACACATACGCACACGCACGCACATGCACGTACACGCACGCACACGCACGCACCCGCGC
>JAHWXV010287132.1:0-18763 GCA_024586415.1 Phrixothrix hirtus | reverse complement strand
AAGTGACAATTAAATGTAGTTTTTCACGTCTGGTGGATTTGGACGATATTTTTAATCGGTGCGAATTCATCGCGTAGTTTGTGTAAGAATCGGTCGTGTGCTTTGATTCTTTGTTTGAAGTGTTCGGGTGTGTGAGTATAGGGACTCAGCATAATGTAGTATGTTGGACTACCAAGTCTGATAGATGGAATAGCATATCTCTGGGGATTGACCTGCTTTTTTTCACCACCCCGGTTGCTGCCTTTTGGACGTGTTACGTTCTGCGGATGCAGGAACCCATGAATAAATCAAGATTGACGACTCTGGTTCAGGGCAATCAAGAAGCCCGGTAAATTGACTAATAAAACTCAGGTACCCTTTTATAATATTGTTCCTTTGCTTCTTTATTGTTGGCCTGTGAAAGACATAAGCGAAATATCCATGTCTATCTGTGAGAATTCAATTTAAGTCAAAGTCCCAGCTGCCAACCAATTGTAAAGACCAGTATAAACCTTCCCGTATGAGGGGAGCCCCTTTTACTACAAACCTTCTGTCCTGATTGTGGACCGTACGTAGTATATTTAAGCCTAATTTTAGTGTGTAGTAGACTAAGTAGTAGATCCCATACCTCTTGAATCAGGCCAAATGCAAGAAACAGAGAAATTTGCTGTACCTTTTGTAACCTGTTATATGTGTGTATATGCTAAATAAGCCATTACTTTAACAATAGAAATTTCGTATTATTCAAGGAGACTTTTATTTTAAACATAGAATAAGGTAATTGCTAATACTTTTATTTCCGGAGATATGTACTAACTAAGGTTCCTCCTTTTGATCACGAGGTTAATTGATGTTAATATTTGGGCTCCTAATAACAGGCAATCCTAGGACAAATCAGCTGGAGGCCACAAAACCGTTTGTATCTGTTCTGAAGGAAAGTTCCTTAGTTTGAGCGGCTTATCTGGAGCAGTGGCGGCCTCCCTATATGTTGACTCATCGTACGCATTTCCAGCGACTTCCTCTAGAGCATGGATGGTGCTGATGTCTTTACCTGGAATCCCTCTTACTCTGAAGAGCTAGCGACCATCAGTACCTTTGTCGGGCATATTGCTTAACGTGCCCGTGTCATAGTCAAGGATTGAACCTGATCCAAGAATTAAAACTCAGATTGATACTTATTGCTATTAATAGTCTTAAATAACACCACCAATAGGATCAACCCTAGATCATTTGAACCAACCTGCTTCTGTCAAAGATTGAACGAGAATTGTTGGTTGCGCATGTCAGTTGATATTAACTGAAAGTCCTTTATTTATCAAAATTTATTAATTCTAATCAATTTCGTATTGTCTTCTTAAATATGCATAATTTATTGTTGACGTTTAATTTTATTGATTGAGTTTTGTAGCATTTAAAACTAGTATTTGATTTTTAATTTAACATTTTTCATTTTGTAGTTGGTACATAATACATAGTTTATAAATAATTTACTAATGTGGTTGTGGCATATTTTCAGCCAAAGCCACTGAGCATCTTTTAATGATGTTTGTTCAATATTTGCCTTCTTCGTTTATTGTTTAACAGTGTACATAAATTGTATGCATTGCTTTTCAGTATCCAGAAATATTTCAAGATAGTTACTGCCCAATCTTGAAAGGATGGCTGGTTGGTTGCTATAACAAAAAAAGTGAATGTAGAGACGTTGTAGAAGATAAACTGGGGTGATGGGGTGAATATTGTTTTGACAAATTTCATACAAATTTTACATATTTAAAATGTATGTACAACAATAAAGTTTTTGGAAGACTAGTAATTGACTAGCGTTCGTTATGTAAATTGTAAACAAAATAGAATAGTCCACTTAGAAAAAGGTAACATTGCATTACGAGCAGTCGATTCTTTGTCAGACAAGTTATTAGTACATTGATTCTTCGCAACCGGATTTTGGTATTTAGCAGCCGGATTTTGAAACTTTGCTGAAGTATTTTTGGTTCTATGCTGCTTAATTTGTGGTATTGGTCTTTCCAGCGGGCTTTTGGCCTTTCATAGGTGAATTTTGGTCCCTTGTGTCTTGCTGGACTTTGACACTCAAGTTAAGTCAATCAAAACGATGGATTGTCCATGGTTGTATATGGTTTGGCCCTGGTGTTAGCAGTAGTAATTATAGTTGGATCATTTCACTGCTGTAAATAGAAAGAAGCTAAAAAAAGTTGGGCATATTACTTTAGTTGTTAAAGCTTCATTTTTGCTGGTAGACATACAATTGATGTCGCATGTGTCATAGTAGTTCTTGCCGTTTAGTAATTTGATCGTTAACTTATCAATAACAGTTGTTTTGGGCAAGCTTACATTTGTATCATTATTGATTTGAATTTATTTAATTAGATTTTAACTATTTACATTGAATATTTAAAAATTGGCAGCAAATACACAGTTATTTGTAGGTTTTGTGGATTACTTGTTCACAGGTTTGAAATTACAAACTGGAACTGGTCATATTCTTATTGCTGAAGATTACAATAATATAAATTTATCAAAATTCGTTATTTGTCGCAATAAATACAATTTGTCAAAATGATAGACAAAATAACCAAACTGACTTATCAGTGAAATATTTTAGTAAACAGTATTTTTGAAGCTCAATCAATCGCAGAAATAGCTAAAAGTGATTTTATCTCAAAAACCAGCTTAAGGTAAGGTATGAAGATACAATTAAAGATTTTCAAAATTTTAGGGAATTACATAACCAGATTATTGGGTTGTCTTGTTTTGGGTGACGACGAGTTTCAAATGCAAGATGAACTTCTGCTTTAGGTGACGACGAGTTTCAAAGGCAAGATGAAATTAGATCAAAAATGGCTAAAGCCTTTTATAATTTTAAATCTGTTTATCATGAATTGTTTGATAGTATTAGTTCTGCGGAAAATAATTCAAGTAGTAGTAAACAAGGAAAAGTTCATCTTCCAAAATTAGAAATCAAATCCTTTACTGGTAATATTAAAGAATGGAATACCTTTTTTGACGTTTATAATAGCTTAAATACACAATAATGAACAGTTGGCAAACAGACTAATTTTAATATTTGTTGTCTTATTTAGAAAAGAAACCGTTAAGTTTGGTACGCTCTTTACCTCTAACAGGGGATAACTGTATTATAGCATACAATAACCTAGTAAAAAAATTCTAGATTATTAGCAACTCATTATTGGAATGAGATATATTTTAGTGCTAGTTTGAAAAGTGATAATATTCGAGATCTTAGCCGTCTCTTAAATATATAGTGTCTGAAAATTTGGAGGAATTGAAGTGTTTAAAGTTTCCAACAAAGGAATGGGACTTCATTCTTTTCAATTTATTGTTACTTAAAATTGATATTAACATGAAAAACAGATTTGAACTGGAATATGCTAAAGTTGACATGCCTAGCTATGAAATTCTGTTCAAATTCTTGCAATTATAGCTTCGTGTCTTGGAAACTGCAAACATATTCAAATTTCATAAAAATTATAACAAAGTTTTGAAATTTGGTAATGCCTTTGTGTCGGCAAGTAACAAGGCATGCTTGCTTTACAAGGAATCGCATAATCTATACAATGGTCCTGGATTTTTCGCAAAGGAATCCCATGCACAATATCATTTTGTCAAAAGTAGAAACTTATGTTTTAACTGCCTTTCTTCTCTCATAACATTAAACAGTGTTCTAGCAAGCATAGTTGCAAATCTTGCTCTAGCCATCATCACTCTTTGTTGCACTTTAATGCTGAGATTTGCAATACACAGACTGTTGCAAAGGCATCTCCAACATTAGTAGCTTCTTGTATGAAAGAAGATGTGGTGTAATTGTCAAATGATGATATTACAACACTTATTACCTTTTTTTAGATTCTTCAGTAACTCTTCTACAAACCGTTATTGTTGCAGGTCAAGATTGTCACGGAAGGTTTGTAACCGTATGTGCTTTACTAGACTCTGATGCAACCGCATCCTTCATTTCAGAAAGTTGTTTTAAACATTTAGGCTTGCCAAGAAGAAGGTGCCTAGAAAATATTGCTGGTAGAAATGTTTCAAATGTGATCGCAAAGGGTACAATGAAGTGTATAATAAAACGAGTAACGCATTCCAAGCCGAAACTACTTGTTGATGTATTTGTTATTCCTGAGATATGTCCACACATGCCCACCGCACAGGTCAATTTAAAAAGATTGTCATGTTTGAAATCACTTCCTCTGGCTTATAAAATTTTCCATGTACCTGATCCTATTGATTTGTTAATAGGGGCAGAATTGTTTCCCTTTATAATAAAATCGAATGACTCATATGAGTGTAGGAATAGTCCAATGCTGTTATCGACAATTTTTGGTTTAGTAGTTTTAAGGAAGGCTAATTTAAAAGATTTGGAAACTAAGAACGCTATGCCATCATCTTATTCATTGCTTAAATCTCTTAATAATAAAATAAAAAGTTTATGGGAGATTGAAGGCATTCCCAATAAAACATTCATATCTCCTGAAGAGGGCTTTTGTGAGAAATTGTTTAAAGAAACCCATTATCAAGATTCAGCTTCAAGGTACATTATAGTCTTACCATTTAAATAAAGGATCCAATTTTTGGCGATTCAAAGAATTTAGCTCTTTGTAGGTTTTATTCTCTTAAAAATAAACTAGACAAAAATATCGATTTGCTGAATTTATATAATGCCTTTATGCAAAATTATTTAGACTCTGGCTATATGTCACCAGTAACATCTACTAACATCAGTGAAAATGGCTATTTTATTCCACATCACTGTTTTATTAAAACAAATAGTCCTACTAAGTTGGGAGTAGTCTTTAATGCTTTGATGAAATCCTCTAATAGGACATCACTAAATAATATGTTATTTACAGGCCCTAAATTACATTCCGACATAGCTACTGTTTTATTAAACTTTCGTTCACATAAATATGGTTTTAATAGCAGATATCAAACAAATGTTTCTGCGGATTCTCATGCACGAGGAAGATAGAGACTTCCAATAAATTCGTTGGCGATTTAATCGGAACGAATACATTTTAGTGTACAGATTGAATACTGTAACATTTGGTTTGTCTAGGTCCCCGTATTTAGCTAATAGAACGATTCGGCAATTAACTCTGAATGAGCAAAAGAATTTTCCGTGTGCTTCTAATATTCTTTGTATGAATATGTGTGTAGATGATATCTTAACTGGTTGTAAATCCTTGGATTCAGCTTGTGAAATTAAGGCAGAGCTGTCATCATTATTGAATAAGGGATGATTTGAACTGCAAAAATGGGCTAGCAATTGCCCCGAAGTCCTAGTGGATACTCCCATAGAACATCAACAGCCTTTGCCCTTCGATAGCAAACAGTTTACCTCTGTTAAGGTTTTAGGCATGCAGTGACAGTCACAATTTGATTGTTTTACTTACATAATTTTTACTTTGTCAGAATCTTGCACAAAAAGAACGATTTTTCGGATCTGGCATAAATAGTTGATCCCTTGGGATTCATAGCACCCCTTACACTTTTTGCGAAACAGCTATCCAACATTTGTGGACTTTAGGCCTAAATTGGGATCAAGAACCCCCTTCGGGTGTTATATCTCAGTAGAAGAGATTTCAATCTGAACTTCATTTGATACCCTTAGACTTAGACATATTCCATTAAAGAAGGAATGTGAGGTATATGCATTTTAAGATGCAAGTGAGGCTGCCTATGGAGCAGTATTGTACCTTCGTTTGCTTGATACATCAGAGGTTAAGGTATATTTAGTTTGTGGTAAATCAAAGGTTGCTCCTTTAAAACGATTATCATTAGCACGGTTAGAGCTTTGTGCTGCTGTGCAAATTTGGTGCAATTCGTATGCGATGCTTATAGAGATAAACTTGTTGTATCTAATACGTTTGCTTGGTCAGATTCGAAAATTGCTCTTACTTGGATTAAGACATCTCCACATAGATGGAATACTTTCATTAGTAACTGTGTTGGCCACATTCAAGGTAGAGTTTTTCCAAGTCACTGGCGACATACCATCAGAATGTAATCCTGCTGATAATGCAAGTAGAGGTTTACTTCCAGAGCAGTTATTTCATTATTATACTTTGTTCAATGGTCCATCATTCTTGTTGAAGACTCCAGAGGAATGGCCAACGGACGCTCGAGACTTCATATCTTCTGAAATCCAAAGCGAAGAAAGAAAAATTGCATTGATTTTTTTAATGTCACAGGACGAAGATAACATTCTTAACAAGTTTTCTTCTTTACATAAAATACTCAGAATTGTGGCGTTTTGTCGTCACTTTATAGATAATTCCAGACAGAAGGATAGTAGAAAATCCAGTGCATTTTCCTAAATTGATATCCGGGATGCCCTTATGATTTTGTTAAAGCAAATACATTCTAAAGTCTTCGCCGACTTGATTGGTCAATTAAAAAGGGGAAAATGTAAATCTAAAGCACTTCGAAAGCTAAATCCATTCATAGGGTTTACGGTAGATTAGCTAATTCATCTTTGTCATATGCCAAGAAATTTCCTTTATTGCTACCTCAAAAACATCGTTTGACATACCTCATAGTTGAAAGAATGCATAAGAAGTTTATGCACCCGGCGTTATAAGCCCTACATTTTTTAATATTGCAGCAATTTTAGATTTTGTCTGCTAGAAAGGCCATTAGACATTGCATATCGCGTTGCTTTAGATGTTTTAGAGTAAAACCAAAATCAGTAGTACCATACATGGGTGACCTACCTGTTTCATAGTATCATAAGTAAAGCCTTTTCAAAAGGTAGGTGTCAACTATGCCAGTCCGTTTTTAGTTACGTTAGGCAGATCGAGAGGTGTAAAGTCGCAAAAGGCCTACATTTGCATATTTGTATGTTTTGCCTGATCTTATGAAAGAGGCAGTCGAATTTGAAGAAATTAAGTGGCACTTTCATCAACCTTCTACGCCTAATTTCGGAGGACTTTTGGAGGTGGGGGTAAAGAGTGTAAAGTCCCATTTAGTTCGCGTTGTAGGAGAGCAGATATTAACGTTCGAAGAATTCTACACTGGACTCGTTCAAATCGAATTGGTTTTAAATTCTAGACCAATTACACCCTATAAGCAGTGATCCGAATGATATTTCAGCTCTTACTCTAGGTCATTTTTCTTGACTTTAGAACCACTCACTTCATTGCCTTCGCAATATTATACTAATAAGAACATTAACATTCTGCAACGTTAGCAGTTAATTCAGATTGCACAAGGACTTTTGGAAATGCTGGCATAATGATTATTTGAATACGTTACAGCAGCGTTCTAAATGGACAAAAACAAATCCAAATATTAAGATAGGTGATTTGGTAATTTTTAAAAATGAATAACGCCGTAGCTTAAGCTGGTTGCTTGCAAGAATAATAAAAATGCATCCTGGTAGAGATGGCATTTGCCGCGTTGCGACAGTAAGAACTGTTGATGGCATTAGTCAGTGTCCAAGTTATGTCTTCTTCCATTGAACCCATAAATTATCCCTTTATTGGTTTGAATGTTAAAATAGTATTTTAAGGTCGGCAGTATATTCAGTATGGCCTTCTTCGTTTATTGTTTAAACTTGTACATAAATTGTATGCACTGCTTTGCAGTATCCATAAATATTTCTAGATAGTTACTGCCCAATCTTGAAAGGATGACTGGTTGATTGCTATAACAAAAAAAGTGAATGTAGAGATGCTGTAGAAAATAAACTAGGGTGTATATTGTTTTGACACAAGTTTCATACAAATTTTACATATTTAAAATGTATGTATAACAATAAAGTTTTTGCAAGACTAGTAATACTATCATTCGTTAATTCAATTGTAAACAAAATAGAATACAGTCCACTTTGAAAAAGGTAACATGCCATTACAAGCGGTCAAGTCTTTGTCGGGTGAGTTATTAGTTCAATATTACTTATACTCGGTTGGCTTATGGCCCTTAAATCACCACAAATAAATAATACAATGAAAAATTACTAACGTTTAATAAATCCCACAATAAATCATTTATAAACTATGTATTATGTATGTATAAACTATGTACTCCCTACTAAAATGGTCCTGGGTACATCCCCAGTTCAAATTAAACTTTATAATTTGTATAGCCTTATTCATATTTAATAATATTAACTACATTGTAGAAATTAAAAACTAGTTAAAATTATACCTTGTAATCAGATGAAAATTCTATTTTAGTGAAAAATCTGTATAAAATAGTTTATTAAAGACTTAAAAATATAACATTAATACCTAACACAAAACCCTTTGTCATTATTTTCATTATTATTACAAAATAGTTGAATTCCACTCACATAAAGCAAACTTTGAAATTAGAATATATTTTCATTTGTTCATTTTAGCGAGAAGATCGAGAGAGGATTACAAGAGTTGGTGACTGGTCAGAGCATATCAGCTCCTCTGGAAAGAAGTATTACTATAATTGTAAAACGGAGGTGTCACAATGGGAAAAGCCAAGAGAATGGATAGATAGAGAAAGAGAGCGTTTTAGACCAAGGGATCGTGATCGCGAATCCGACCGTACCTATAGTACCTCCAGTCGATCTGGTATGAGTAAGTTATTTATTTATTTTTTTTAATTATTAACATTACTTTCAATTTGTTTTTTTAACATTCAGTTTTATTTTAAAGTACATCTAGGATAGTCCTAGTTTTCTTTATTACAGTGTAACTCTGTTAGAATAAACGTGGAAATGACAAGCATTTTGTTCATTAAAAATATATGTTACTGTACTTGTACGGGTCACAAATTAAAACCGAGTACAAATTTGTGTAAAATCACATACAAATAATTTCTCTTCGGCATGATTCATGTTGCATCAATGAGCGGAGAAGCAAACTTAACACTTATTTAAATGCTGTATAGCAAAGCATAAAGTTGACCAAGTGATAAATCTATGAGCTGCCGAAGGTAATCCACAGCCAACTAAATTACCAAAAGTTCAGCAAAATTTCCATAAATCTCCACTAACTGATGCAATGCAAGACGCGTTGAGGTAAAATTTTTGGCAGGAGATTTTGCTTTTACAATTGCTATTGCTTCTCTTTGACGTGCAGCACTGCAAAAATAAATGGATATACATTCAAATACATGAAATAAATCCTATGCAATGTTTTTTCCACGGTCTGCGGTCTTGCATCGTGATTAAGTAAGCGACAAGCTTTGTGGAAGTTTTACTGGACTTTTGGCAATTTTAGTGATCTTTGGCAGATCTCGGAGGGGTAAAACGTACATATCTTATTTAAAGATAACTCTATGTAAGCGCAAAACCACACATAAGTTGGTGTGCATTTAAAAATTGTGGTGCACTGTGCCGTATTTCACAAATAAGTGAAGCTTTACATTTTTGACGGAATTCTTCACGTGTATTTTAAAACTCATTTATCAATATCTACATACGTATGTATAATGCAAGTAAATAAATTTATTTTTTTTTTTGTTGATTAATTCTCAAAATTAGTTAGTTTTCAAATTAAGTTTGCTATAAGAAATTGTAAAATCTAATTTACAATAACTAAAATGTTCATTATTTCCGACCATTAGTTATAAATGAGTTCGTTAAAAGCAATCGTAAAATGTATGTTAATAAATGTAAATCAGTTCAGGACTTGAGATTTTGTTCATTATGGGCAATCATTCGTTATATTATGGGTTCGCTATAACAAAGTTATACTGTATTTACTATATTTCATTTTATATATAATTTTTTAATATTTAGCATTTTAATACTTCCAAAACAAATATAAACATTTATTTATTTGTAATGATGTTTGATCTAAAAACATATCAGTTGTATTGAATTGGTTCTGATAATATATTTTTTCTTCAATTGGACTAAAAGTGATGTCTTACGTAGTCCATAAAATTCATAATTCCAGAATGTTTCAGTCATTATTAATCAACAAGAATAACTTTTCATTTTTTCCAGATGAATGCTATTTTGTATTTTTTTAAATGCAAGTAAATTAATTTGACTTTAATCTGATCAGCGAAAAGATGATATGTGTAACGCATAGGGAATGTGCCACTTACATAATATTCTATTTCTTGTCATCATTGTTATCGATCGTTATATTGTCACGTTAATCTTGAACCCCTTCACATACAAACAAAATTAAATTTATGCATTCAAAGAATATTATTTGATATACAAGGATAATTTGAAAAATTTTCAGAATAAAAATGAAAGAATACCAAATTGTCTAATACTTTGATAAACACCACTAAATACTTGCCTGTTTGCTAGTTTACGATTGGGAAATCTTTGTTGATATTCTGCAACTGCCACACATGCGTTACCATTACAAAACCCATACACAAACAAAATATCAGCAAATTCATTATTAGAAAATGTAGCCATTGCAACTAATTATCAATTTGAAAATAACGAACTAATAACAAACTACCAACTAATAACAAATGCAAAACGTCATTATGCTACCTTGTTTATTTGCGTTAAAATTAATCTTACTTAAAAACTTGATTTATTCATAACTCGGAAGTGCGTTACAATAGGATATATGTATATTCAAACTTTTCATGTCAAAATGACCTTAAGAACACATATTTGCCTATGGCCTTCGTGTTGCGGAACACTCGACATAGGGAAATTCGAGATAATGGGAACAACTTTTAATGTAATATTTGATCTTGATGCAAAATTTAAAAAACTATAAATATAGAAAAATTCAACTAAAAGAAGTTTGATTGTATGTCCACAAGCTAAATGCAATCTCTCATAAGTTAAAAACAACTGACTAAAATACAATAGTTCTTTTGAAAACATTTTTATTTAATGAAAATATTTTTACATTACTTGATAACCTACTAAGGTAATTTGTCTTAAAATTTATAGTCAAATCTTAAAATAAGTGTACAACTTATTTTACATAATTATACAATTGTATTGTACAACATAGATGGGAGAGGTTACAGATTAAAAGTATTTGAAGCAAAAAAATATTTATATTTAATTTCAAGAAAATGAGATGTTTGTGTAAATCTTTAAATAATGAACAATTTAAATACATTAAATGGTTTGTGGTTAAATTCTCAACTCATTGAAATAACAAAAAAAAGATGTTACACTTATTTGCAAAGGATAAAAAGAACATTTGAAAAATATTCATGGTTCTGTAAGTAGTAAACTTACTGTGCTTTATGAACCAAATTGAATTTTTAAATTTTTTCGTTTGTGTATACAGAATGTCCAGGAAATACAGTGTATTATTTAACACTTCTGTACACACATATCCTTTTAGTAAACAAATCTTTAAAGCTACATTCAATTATAAGTTCTATTTAAACATTATTTTATTACAGGCCGGCCACTCTAACTTGCACAAAGGCAAATGAATCATTCTTAAACGAAAGAGCTCATTTCACCTCACTTATGTCCTCATGATGTTAAATTTACCTGAAAAGTGTAATAACAAATACTTGATTTAAATTGTATTTTAATTTTTAAGTACCTCTTAGTCTATTGTGAATTCGAGTTTATATTACCTATTACCATTACAAAAATACTAAAAAACTTGTGACTATGTTTCTACTGCACTGTGTATATAATATTGATTAAATTATAAAAATAAGCATTTATAGCAAAATTTTATCTTGAGCAAATTGTTTTTATTATTATTAAGCCATGATTACAAAAATTTTAAATATTGATTGTAACTTAAACATTTCCACAAACATAATCTAAATTATTTTGAATACCGTGAAATTGTCCTTATTGGTCAAATCTTGGCAAAAAGTTGTTCTTAAGAAGTTGTAGTTAATAAATGCACATTTCTTAGAAGTGTCTTGAAACAATTTTGTCAATAATCATTTTCAGCAAATATTAATACATTAAAATTTTTGTTTTCTACTAACAAAGAAACCACGCCGAATGTGAATTCGCAATTTTTTTGAAACTGTGCACACATACTATTGACAAAAATAATTGATATAAATTTTGTTATATGCGACTGAAGCCATTTAGCACGGTCACTGCTCAAGATGTAGATGGTGTGCTCATGTGATTGCAATTATAATGCTATCAACACACACGTGCATTTTTAGGCAACCTTTGACAGTTGTAGTGATGTGTGTTCATAACGTTTGAGTAATACATGAAATTAATTATTGTACATATCTGGTTCTATCTCATTTAATTAATTAAGGGCTTAGATAATGTGATTGTACTTGCAATATTTACTAATGACCTTTCCGATCTATAAATAAACATTGAACAGGTACATATTACTGCTTTTGATTTATAAAAAATAGAATGGAAACTAAGAACACTGCAAGATATTGTACTTTTTTGTAGAAGGGAAATGGCTGATGCGCACTGCACTGATATAATGTAGCAAATTAGAAATGCTTTAAGTGGATTATAACCATGCTTATAAATTTTATATACAAGATAAATATTTTTGCTAAGTCGACTGTTTTATTTTCATTTTTTCTTTATTTTTGTAATGTTGTTTATTATAAAGTAATAAATTCTTCTTTTTAGCTATACTTATTTTAATACATATAAACAAGGATTTATTAAAATAAATATATAAAGTTAGTCTTTGAACTGTATTTTGAATTGAACACTTGGTTATTAAGAAATATAATAGGAAAGACTGTGATCATGGGTTATATGTTGCAGACTATCTTAATGACATTGCCACAAATTCACTACGAATTGCGTAGACGTTACTTATCCATTGAAGGCGACTTACTCATGCTGAGGAAGCGTCTACAAAAGGTTCTTTTAAAAAGATTGGTTGTTCTCACATCAACGGAGTATCCATTTACTTTTGCTGAGGATTAAGAAGCCATTATCAATAATTTAATCATTGTAAAGCAAAAGGTAAAGGTTCTCAAAGAAGGCATCCCTCAGTCTCGATTATCTGAAATCAAAACTTTAGTAGCTGTCTTGCATCTTCGAATTTTACATTCGAATCCGACTTCTGACTCAGAGAGATTCTTAAAAGCTGACTTCATGGTAAGACTAAATATTTTGATGAACAAACATGAGGAATTTTCGTATAGTCTTGTTCCTCAAGTGGACTCATTAGACCTAGAAAACCTGCAGGACAAGTTTGAAAGATTGGAACCTAAGGTGGTAGTTTTATCAAACCTTCTTTTTCAGAGGCTAACCGATCCAGTATTACTGGTACAGTTGAAGCGAAGGTGTCAGGGGGCGCCATCTTGTGGAAGGAGTTGCCAGCGGCCATTTTGTGGGTGATGATTGGACCGTCTTGTTGGTGGGGGGTAGTCAGTCATCTTGTGGGCAGCGTGAGAGGGGGCTGTCGATCATTTTGTGTGGGAGCGGCGGCTATTTTGTAGGTCAGTCATATTGTGGGTGGGAATGGGGACATCAGCCATTTTGGTGCTGAGAGTTGTGGCGTCGACCATTTTCGGGCGTGGCGGTGCATGTGCAGATGTGCTCATTTCTTAGCACACAATTAGCATGCGAAGCATTTTCTTATCAGCCAGACAGGAAATTAGTCAAATAATTGTCATGAAAAAAGCTAATGGCCTCATTTCTTATTAAAGTAGCAACAGGAAATGCATTGAGATTAGCATGTGTAAGCATTTTCTTATCAGACAGGAAATGAGCCAGATTTATAATTAGCCGATCACCTCATTTCTTATCACAGTTATTACCCAGAATGCCTTGCACTTAAGGACCGAAGATGATCACACTTGCACGAAATTGACCAGTAAAATTATACCAAAACTTGTAGTACTACACGGATTATTAGAAAAGTAGTTCTTATTAGGGTACTCAGGTCCAAGACTGCATAAATCAAAAGTGCCTTACCACCTTCGTTTTAGAGAGATACCACGTGATCTATTGCTTCTTCAGTCAGATTATACATACATAATTTTTACATCAAAAGTGCCTTACCACCTTCACTTTAGATAGATATATCATGTGACGTATTGCTTCTTCAGTGTGATAATACATACATAATTTTTACATCAAAAGTGACTTATCACATTCGCTTTAGATAGATATACCACGTGACGTATTGCTTCTTCAGTGTCATTTTACATACGCATACATACATAAGTATACATCAAAAGTGCATTACCACCTTCTCTTTAGATAGGTATACCATGTGCACGTGTCATATTCCTTCTTTTATTTTACATACATAATTATACATCAAAAATGCATGATCACCTTTGCGTTAGCTAGATGTACCACGTGGATACTTGTCGTGAACAGACCAGTTAAAATATCTGCTACCTGTTATGAAGGGACCCGTTGCGAACGGCCTGGTGTGAACGGACCCATTGCGAACGGCCTGTTATGAACGGGTGCGTTGTTAACGACTTTACCACCTACGCTTTAGATAGATATACTACGTGTCGTATTGCTTCTTTGATATGCTAAAATAGCTGAATTAAAGTCATATTGAATTTTATTACCCAGAATGCCTTGCACTTAAGGGCCGAAGATGATCGCACTTGCACGAAGTTGACCAGTAAAATTATACCAAAACTTGTAGTACTACGAGGCTGATTAGAAAAGTAGTTCTTATTAGGGTGCTCAGGTCGAATAATGTATAAATCATAAGTGCCTTACCACCTTCGTTTTAGAGAGACACCACGTGACGTGTTGCTTCTACAGTGACATTTTACATACGGATACATATTTATACATCAAAATTGCATGACCACCTTCTCTTTAGATATATATTTCACGTGACATATTGCTTCTTCAGTGTGATTGTACATACATAATTTTACATCAAAAGTGTTTTACCACCCTCGCTTTAGATAGATATACCATGTGACATATTGCTTCTTTAATATGTCAAAATAGCTGAATTAAAGTCATGAGAACCTTTACAAAGGAATTAAAGTTGCAGAGATGATACAGCGGTAATCTGAGCTTGCAAACGTTGTTGTTGTATCGATTTCTCCGTTCAGATACATTTCAAATTTCCCCCCAAATCTAGGGACATACTTACTTCGAATATCCCCTACAATCTAGTGAAAAATCTCTAGAATACGCTTTTTAACTAAATCTAGTGACTTTCCGCTGGGGTTCATAACATGTTTGCTTGAAGCGAGATAGTTACATAACTCCATGTGTTAGAGAGATAGAGAGAGTGGAAGCAACATTTATGATATGCTAGAGGTGTGGTATCAGGACTGACTAATGGACACCTGTCTTGAACAGATCAGTTAAGATACATGCTACCTGCTATGAACGGACTTGTTACCCGATCCGTTACCCAGCTGCTAGCCGACCTATTACCCGACCTGGTACCCAGCTGTTGTGAAAAGCCTGTTATGAACGGACCTATTACCCGATCTGCTACCCGACCCGTTACCCAGCTGTTGTCCGACCTGCTGAGAATGGCCTGTTAAAATACCCGTTACCTGTTGCGAACAGACCAGTTGCAAACAAGACTAGTTATTAGTAACAGCCTGTTAACAGATCGATTGAATTGCTGAATATGAATGACAAAGACAAAAGAATAAAAAGTATACTTATAAATACACAAAATTCAATTAAGCGTAAATATAAAACCTTACAAGAAGAAAAGATGCTTGCGGAAAAATTAATTGAAGGCGCCTATAAACCTATCATAGAACCACTTACAAACATCGCTAAAACCATTCAAACAACTACAAAATTGAAAGCTGCAGAAAATAAAATAGAACAAAAGGAGGAAGATTTAGATTTTGTCACACCTCCGACATCGCAATTATCATCACCATTATCGAGGCCTGTAGTAACTGATACATCGAGAGACACTTCCTTTTTTCAACAATACCATGCATTACCTAGACAGTTCTTTGAACTTATAATAAGCGATGTTGAAAATAAATGGATGCTTGGTAAAGATGAAGTAGAAATTGTTGGTACAGATGTAGGGATAAAGGAACACACATTTCAAGGTACTCCTGGTCTAACTGCTAATTATGAAACATCCCAATGAAGCTACAATCACTCGAGAAGACAGAGAAAACTATAGAAATATTTAATTCAAAACGTCCGTTTATCGACTTCACTTTGAACCAACCGAACAAGTAAAATCGAACAAAGGTTATAAGTACTTGCATATTATTAAGCCCATACTTGAATTCACCCTACGACAACAACAACGAAAACTAAAAGAAAAAGAAGCAAAAAAGAAACTTACTGTTGAAGCAGGGACCACGATTGTAGAAAGACAACTGTTCAAGGACGTACACAGAATTTATATTGTATGTAGACATCTCTATTTAGAATATTTTGCCATTCTTCAATAGATAGTGCTAACACATCATCACGAGTCGAAGATCCCCATGCATAACAGTCCACACAACTTAATCTAACAATTGGTTTTAAATCAAAGTAGATGCTACATCCAATTTCCATGTATTTTTTGTGAAGTAAATCACTTATTCCAAGTGAAAATCTTGAAGCGTTTATTAGGTTTTCCTCTGTAGCCAATTCATATCGATACCCCAAGGAATTTTCGATAAGCTGTAATGGGGGTCAATGTGCTAGGTACTTGACTTTCTTCTTCTTGAACATTCATGTCATATAAATTATTTTCACACATATGATACTGTCATTTGCACCTCAGCAAATATACTGCACTAATAATGCTTCTAATTGCTAATTATAAATCTGACCCACTTCCTGTCTGATAAGCAAATGTTTATACACTTGCTAATCTCAATAAATTTCCTGCTACTGTGATAAGGAATGAGGTCATCGCCTTTTTTCATTGCAATTATCTGACTCATTTCCTGTCTGGTTGATAAGAAAATGCTTCGCATACCAATTGTGTGTTAATAAATGAGGACATTGATGCACATATTATTCACGCAGTCCGATTTTTTCAATCCTGCGCATGCGCCGCCACGCCCATCTGTCACCGCCAAAATGGCTGACCTACAAAATTGACCACGTCCCCACTCTCACCCACAAAATGGCCGACTACCCCCACTCCCGCCGCCCACAAGATGGCCGACTAGTGAGGTTATGTCACGTTTTGGTCCAGAATCCCCATGGCTATACTACTGTGAGGCAATCAAGAGTCGTGTTGCTTCACGTACCTTTGTTAATTCGGCTCAACCTTTTCAAAATATGATGGATTCTATGAATCTTGTATACGATCGGCACAAAGCCATCTTAGATTTTGTTTTAAGACAAGGGTTAGGTGATAAACGACCCTATGTTGATATTGTCATTTTGGGAATACAGCTTCAAAGTTTGCTGGATTCTGGTGCTACCCGCACAATTTTAGGTACTGCTGGATGGTAGGCGCTATCTTCACTGACGTTGGTGCCGAATAAAAGAAACAAGGTCCAATGCCATGTGACAAATAGAGATTCTGTAGCCAATGTTGATACGGTTTCTAACCACTTGGTTTGTGTGGAAAAATAGCCACCCTCGATGTGTTAGTCGTACCCGAAGGTACCCCATTCGTTGATTTTAGGTGTTAACTTCTGGAAGGCCATTGCTATTATACCAGACATATTCTAAGGAGAATTTCTTTTCTCAGATGCTTCTGTTTTTGATGTGGTTGCCTCCATCAAGATCCATACAACGAAGTGAGTTGAATCGTGAACAGAAAAAGCAGTTGGAGTCTTTGATCGATAAACATCTTCTTTAAGTTGTGCTAGGTCCGGGAAGCATAGTATTAATACTTCATCTCCTCCAATTAAACAACGATACTATCCAGTTTCTCCGACGATTCAAAAACAAACCCATTTAGAATTATACAAAATGCTTGACTTGGGTATGATGGAGAAATCTACAAGTGCATGATCAAATCTGATTCTGTTGGTTAAGAAGAAGGACAATTTTTACGGTTCTCTGTGGACTTTAGGAAGTTGAATAAGGTTATCGAGAAAGATGCTTATGTTTCGTCGATTCTAGATCATCTCTGGGATGCTCGATACATCACTTTGTTGGACATGAAGTCGGCATACTGGCAGATTCCGCTGGAGGAAAAGGCGAAACAATATACAGCGTTTACTGTACCTCTTAGAGGGTTTTTCCAATTCAAAAGGATGCCCTTTAGTTTATTGAATGCCCCAGCTTCGTGGCAACGACCAATCGATACAGTGTTAGGTCCAGAACTGGTACCTTATGTATTCGTTTATTTGTATAACGGAATTATTTGTACGCCTAATTTTGAGTTAGATTTGAGAGTTCTAGAGGATGTGATGACTGTTTTGACCGGTGAAGGTTTAACATTAAGCAAAGAGTGTAAGTTTTATCTGGCCGAGCTTAAAAATACTTGGGTTATATGGTAAATTCGAAAGGTTTACTGGTTGATCCAGACAAAGTGGCAGCCATTCTTAAGATTCCTACGGCCAGGTCCGTACGAAAAGTCCGTCGAATAATTGGCATGGCTTCATGGTGTCGACGTTTCATTCCTAATTTTTCCACCATCATCGCATCACTTTCTTCACTCACGAAAAAAACGATAAATTTAATTGTTTTGAACTTTGTGAGGCTGCTTTGAACTCAATTAAGAGTTGTTTGGTATCCACTCCTGCTTTGACATGTCTCGATTTTTCGGTTCCCTTTTGCTTGCAGACCGATGCTTCTGATTTTGATGTTGGTGCAGTGTTACACAAGTAATTGATGAACAAGAATGAGTAGTTTATTATTTATGCCGTTCTTTTAATAAGAACAAGCGGAACTATTCCGTAACGGAGAAAGAATGTCTCGCAGTCTTATGGGCTATCGAAAAACTTAGACTGTATGTTGAAGGTTCCCATTTTACGGTTGTTACAGATCACT
>JAHWXV010287113.1:0-16066 GCA_024586415.1 Phrixothrix hirtus | reverse complement strand
ACGCCAAGAGGTGTCGCCATTTCTTGAATTAGAGGTTCTAAAAACATTTCTCTCAAGACATTAATAGAGCTCTATCTGAAGGAATGTCTTTTAACAAAATAATATTGATTTTATTCTGGTGGCGCCATCTCTTGCATTTTGGCCGGACTTATT
This sequence comes from Phrixothrix hirtus, assembly GCA_024586415.1. NCBI lineage: Eukaryota > Metazoa > Arthropoda > Insecta > Coleoptera > Phengodidae > Phrixothrix > Phrixothrix hirtus. Next base: position 15,913 of record JAHWXV010287113.1, on the reverse strand, counting down.
GAACTAGCCTTGTAATCCACATACATATTTGTAACTGCATATGTATAACTGATATTGATATCTTTTGCGTTATTTCTTTATATACTTTATTCATTCAACAAAACTTAATCAATTCTTATTTAAATGCATTTTGATGGAGTAATATTATTTCAAACAGTTATATTTTTAAGGAAAACAGACATACGCCCTTGAAAATTGGGCATACTTAATGCAACGTTTACGAAATTGTAACAATTTAACGAAAAGCTAAAATTGGACTATTTTATATTAATTGATAAATTAATTAATAGATATTTATAAAAAGTTTATAGACGATTATTGACGATTTGACCTTTTAGAATTTATTCAATTATTTAACCTTTATAATTGTATTGCGAGTTTCTTTGCACATAGTATAAATTTTAAACTTCACTTAAATAGCGCTGTTAATTAATTATTTTAAAAACTCATAAAACGTGTGTTAAAATTTGATGGTTATTAAAAAATACAACATTTTATAAAGTCTTATTAAAAACAATTCATAATTATGTCTTTTTATGAATAGCATTAGAAGTGAAAATCTGACGTTAAATAAATTGAATAAGTAATTTAAAATTTTATATTTGATCTACTTTTTGGATCATTGAAGAAATTAATGACTGATCTTTGTAGTTTAGGATTAAATTAAATTTCAGCAAATGGTATACACTTGCGATATTCCATTAAAATCAATCAATAATTTTGGATGTTTTTGTAACTCTGCTAACCTTTATAAGTAATTAAATTAGAATATAAATGAAAGTTTCATATTTCTACTTAGATAGTCCCTGTGTTTTGGTTTATATTTTAATTAATTAAATAGAGCACCCTTTTATACCTAAAATATATTTAATAATTATTATCATTATTAATTATTTGGTAAATATTACTAGCTGTTAGCAGAATCTGTGTTTATCCGGTTTCTGTCCTGGAAATACAATTAGAAATGCTGCAGTGTGCGTTATATTTACCATTCCTGTTTCATTTTTTTGGTTGAATAGCGATATGATATGTACCCTATTTTATTTCTGACACCTTCAAATTTTGATCTATAGAAAATCTCTTTGAAATCGTTTTAGATAGTTTTTTTTACCAGGTTAATACAAACTGAAAATGTCCTGTAGACATTTAAGGATTATTAATTCTACTTAAATAATTTTTAAAAAGATCTTATAGAAAGCAACTAAATATGACATTTAAGCAATCAAACCCAACCGTGAAGTAGTAGATTAAAACTTATTAAATAATTTATAAAACAAAGTGCTGTAAGCATTAACAATAATACTCATATATTATAGGTGTTTTAAAAAGTTTAGACTGACTATACAAATTTGGAAATCCAGGGAGTTGCGGCTCTTCAAAAATGGTGATTTTAGTTTTTCATTTCTATATGATATTTTCAATTGTGGCTGATTTTCTTCATATTTGACATGCAGTGCAGTTAAAATGCGCAATTTTTGTGGATCTGGCCTTAAAACCGCATTTGCTTACTGAGTACCAATAGAGTATATGGTAACACACTTTATAGGAATAATTAGAAATATCATAAATAATTAGAATCGCAATTTTTTAAGGGCTATGTTATCCTTAATGTTGAGTTTTCGCGGTTTTTTATAGGTACATTTTTGTTGATTTTTGATAACAACAAAACGCTAATGGAAAATCGGCCTAACCCTTTTGAAACACCTTATATAATTATATTTTGCTTAAATATCTACACTATACTCAAACCTCCGGGTAAATTCAGTAATCATCTAAAAATTTTGTTAATTCCAAAATGTTTAGCTTTTGCCACAATTGCAGTTTATCATAGTAGTGTAACACCATATTTGATCATGTTTTGTAACCGATTTCGACAACAAGTATATGAGCTTGTGTTGAGTACGAGATGTTAATGTCGATTATTTACTGAATTTGTTCGAGGGTTTGAGTATAATATCTGTCCAGGGTGTTTTAAATTCCAAGCGAATGCTGGATAATTCAGAAAATAGAATGGTTAGACAAAACCTAATACACCTTACTGATCCACTTTTTGGTGCTTAATTCACTGGTGCATCAGAATTTACTAATTTTCTTTTGTTTTAGGGTTAAAGGTAAAAATCGATGTTTTATAAATTTATTTAAGTAGCTGTACTTCGTTATTTGAGAATGTAGAGGAAAATTGAGAAGGAATTTTTGGTATAATTTGAGGTCGGTTTTATAACAGATACTTTAGATTTCGATTTTATTCAGTATCTTTCGAGCTATAACAAAAAAGATATTTTTTTAAATGGCAAGCGTAGCATTTCTTGACACATAAATACACCGTATTCTCAGCTTTAAGAATATATAGGATATGCTATACTTACCTTAAATAATAAAGAAATATCCAATGCGATATTATTGCAGTAAACGTCACATTAGTGAAATATATTCGATAATTGTGAATGATTTGTTTTTGTCGTGATTTAACATTTTTTGTTACTGTTGCATATACGAGCCCTGTAACGTTTATATTTTATATTCTGTACAAATTAGACTTTTAATTCATTGTTCCAGGTAAAATACATATTAATTTAAACTAATAGAAATTAATTCGATCTTCAAGGGAGAATTCGAACTTATTTCTATTTTAAAATATTTTTGATTCCTTACTGGTTTCGTATAAAATGTTTGGTAGATAAGAAACATGCTTTCTCGCCAACCTTGAAAAGGCAGATGCACAGTTTTTCTTCAGTTCGCTAGTCAGTCCACTACGCAAGGCAAATTGTAATTCATTCGATTTTGTCCATTTGGAGTGTGAATATACAAGTTATTTAAGTTTTATAGTGTAAATTCTGTAGGCGTTGTGGTGAAAACCGTCAATACAACGGGTAAGAATTTATTTTGTCTTTTTGTCATTTAATTTTAAATTTACAAAAATCTTGCCACGTTGTTGTACTGGATTAAAAAAAAATTAAAATGCAATGCGGTTCCAAACCGTGAGATACCGCGTACAAGTACAAAATTTTTTCTTATGCCGGAAGCTGCAGTCACAGAGTGGGAGTGGGCGATTGAACATAACCAGTTTCTTATAGCGTTGCTCCAAAGTACGAAAAAAGAATCTTGCAATCTTCTGCCTAAAAATTTAGCGACAAAAAGTGCGTCAAAAGATAAACAAATTTGAAGATCTAAAGCGAGATCTTATTAATTACTGATTCCCTAAATGAGCGCCACGACGTTTTTGTACTGATTTTAAAGAAAAGGGTCCCACTCCGTAAGTAATATTAACGAATATCGTAAAATATTTTTCTTTGTTTTATACTCAAAACAGCGAAAAGCGATAGTTTAGTTTGAAGGAACAAAAATTAAAATCACAATAAAACATTTAACTTTCTGAAAGAAAAAGTAAAAAATATTTTTGCATAGTATCAAAAATCATAAACTCAATATGTAACAAATAAAAGAATGGAGTTTATTTAGTCGGCCAAAATAACAGAGATAATCAGTTAAAACTTTTAAATCAACTTCGTCTAAGACGAGTCTTATAAATACTGTTTTATTAAATTTAATGTTTATAATTGCAAAGTTCATGTACCGCATAGGTATTACGAGATCCTAATATGAATTTAAATTATAAAAAATAAGACAAGAAATCTGAAAAGCTACAAGAGTAATTAAATGTTCCAAAATAAAACAAAAGAAATTCAGTTCCTGAAAACGTAAATTGTGTACAAACTGACGCAACTTCAGACAATTTTATTATGTCTTTAGAATCGAATAAAATTACTTAAAATGATCCTATCGCTTTTGTAAGACCTATTTACACAAAATTAACTAAAAATGTAGTAATATGTAAATATGAATTACAGATTCTTAAATCTAAAGTGACAAAGAATTAATCAAACTGGCAATTATTTAGTCGACAAGAAAAATATTATCGAACAAAAAGATGTTGTTAACTAAAATAAAATTTAATTTATGTAAATGATAAAGCTATAAACATCCAAAGTTGAATAAATTTATCAATACATTGGCGGCCTATGGTAAGGCATAAACACTGTCATACTAAAGCGGCAAATAACTTTTAATACTACGGACAACAAAAATGAGTATTACGAAATTATACTGTGCGTAAGCGTTGTGAAACACACTACACAAAGTATTTTAATATTACAAAGGTTTATTTATGCTGCTGCAAATTAAGTTCAAATCAAACACAAATAATATTTGGTAAATGACAAATTTAACTATTCTACCAAGTAATTTAAAAGTACATGTTACTGAATGTAAGATGAAAATTTATTAATTGAATGAAGTTATCTGACTTCTTATTCTCGTAGATTCATGGTCCGAATAAAATATACTATTCAATTAACAAAACAAAATTAGCACGTAGCCCACCCAACAGCATTCATGACGTCTAAACGGATAGAGCTCCCGAAGTGTGCCTAACTACGACCGTCTTCTGGGTTACTCGACCGAGAAGAACTCTATAAAGGTCGCATCCAAAGACAAGTAGATGTCAGGATAAGTGGTCTTCGCGGACCCACATGTCCACAGAACAACCAACTCGAGCACAAAAAATTAGACCTTCATGATAACTATAAGCAAGAAATTAATTGTAAATTTAAAATGAAATGACAAAAAGACAAAATAAATTCTCACCCGTTGTATTAACGGTTTTCAACCCCAACGTCTACAGAATTTTACACTATAAAACTTAAATAACTTATGTATTCACACTCCAAGTGGACAAAATCGAATGAATTACAATTTACCTTGCGTAGTTGACGCACTAGCGCATTGAAGAAAACTGTACATCTGTCTTTTCAAGGTTGGCGAAAAAGCATGTTTCTTATCTACCAAACACTTTATACGAAACCAGCGCCGTATTGACAAGGTGATCAAAAATATGTTAAAATAGAAAGAAGTTCGGATTCTCCCTTGAAGATCGAAACAATTTTTATTAATTTAAATGAATATGTATTTTACCTTGAACAATAAAGTAAAATTCTAATTTGTACAGAATATAAAATATAACCGTTACAGCACTAACAACCAAGCATTCGCAAACTTTGTTATGTAGTAAATAAACACTTAAGGTATATTTCCTTTGAATTGCTTTATAAGTTAACAAAACATTTATACTTAATATTTAGAATTTATTTAAAAAAAGGTAAATTGATCTTAAAAAATAATAAACTACTGAAAAATGCAGTAACTATTGAATAATCGTAGACTACAACTAATACCCTGTGGCGTGGCCTTTATTCTAGAGCAGACACTAATATTCTAGCGCTTAAAACTCCCAAATTTCTTGTATCTTTGCTTTTAAGTCAACAACTGGTTGCTGTGGGTGATCCCTTAGGTGCCTATTCTTCATATGTCAGAGTGTTTCGATGACCTTTAAATCAGGACTGCTCGACGAACAATTTAGTAATGTTATTTTATTGTAAACAAATTATTGTTTAGTACATTTAACAGCATCAGAAGACTTGCTGAAAGATGAAGTCGTAATGTGCTGGATAACAAGCAATTTTCTAAAATTTGTCGATGTTTTTGGGCATTATGGTTCCACCTATAAACTCAAGTTTTCTTAAGCGATTTGTTGACACGCAGCCCAAAACCAGTACACTTTTTCCAAACCTTACGGTTCGTTTTAGGTAGTCTATATGAAATGCTTCTTGCTTGTTCCTTATTACACTTTCTTGACAATTCCCTACAATGACATCAAATACGATTCATCGTTAAAGATGACGATATTCTATATGTCTTCAATCAAATTTAATTTTTCGTTTACCGAAACTAATCGATATTTCTTTTGTAAAGATGTTAAAAGCGATCTTTCCTTCGCCTACAATAGTTAGTTTTTAATTATGTGAGACATAATATTCAGTTAATAGTTATCACTTTGTAGAATCTGTAAAATCTACTATCAACAGCATTCTCGCGATAGTCGCGACCCAGTTCCTGCATCCTGTAATGCAGTTGTTTTCTCAGAATGTGCTATGTCTTCCTTAAGTATAGAAGACTTATAGAACCCTTCTACTTATTTTTGATACTAGATTCTATCGACTTGTCTTTTTACCAAAATTTCAAAGGTACTTTATACTTTATATTTTATACTTGGTAATGATATCATTAACTGTGAATTTAACAATGTCAAAGTACCTTGATATTTGACGAATTGATTTACCATTTTTAAACTGTTTAATAATAAGTTTTCATAATTCCTTTCTGTTAAATAAACCTCGCTATATTTTGACTAGTATGAAGACAGGAAATTACAAACAGAACGTTTAACTAAATAGAACTAAAGCTTAACTGCCATTCGTTTAAAGTAATAAAGGATTTTTCGCGCTAACGAGATAAAATGTAAACAAATGTGAAGTATCTGATTACTTAATTTTTAAGTGATTTTGCTGTATTTTGATATTTAATTGAGTAAATGTATTATTTAGTTAAAATCTAATGCATGTAACAACACGAATCGTTTAAAAACATCATATTTAATTACTTCTATAGCTTATTAACGTATCTAGGTAAATTCTTTCCATGATCATTTGTTTCAAATTACTAAGTGGCCGAATACTTAGGTGTTGGGACTCATAGAAATATGGCAAAATTCGAAAACTGTCAGAAGTGGGATATATCTGTCTATATTTTGTAAGAAATAAAAATAATTTTGCTGCTTTTAACTACTTTCAACAATTTCGCGGAAGGCGCTAACTAATTGAAAAGTATTTGGAAAATTCGAAAATAATTTAAAATCTAATGGATTTCTTTAGAATTAAAAGTAAAAAAAATGCAGAAATAAATCCCTCATGGTGCTAGGATCTATAGAAGCAGTCCCTAACATGTCTTCAAGACAAATCGAGGCTAATATTGGAATATCCTAAATCACAGCGCTACTTGCAACGTTAGCAAGAATCAGTTTTTATTATTCTTAAAACCATGTAACATTCTGCCAGGTACATTAGAAAATGTGAAGGGAATGTAAATTTTGGTGTCTTTAACAAATACAGTCATCGTCACTGCTCTCGTAACAACCTACAAGTCTTTGTTTCACATCGTCGTCAGGGTGATTTTGGATTTAATGCATGCTGTTTGGAAACCTTATAGGGGACAGATATGTTAGGTTACTCACCAACACTTGCTCAAGTCTTTAGGTGACATACTTCTTAATGTAGAGTTTCGTCGTACAATAACGTCTTAACGAGTAAGACAGAATCTTCAAAATAAGTAGATTGGAACCAAAGGGCCAATTAATTGACTTTCCCCGGCGTCGGTCCATTAACTCCGGGAAAGCATTGCTGCAGCAACCAATTCCAATTTCCAATTTCCAGTTAAGACCAACGCAGGTTTTTAATGCAATTAACGGTATTAAAAACGACGTGAACTGTATATTTTATACAATGGAATATTTTTTAAAATTTTCATTTGTTTCTGTAACAAGTACCTAAATAAAAAGTATATTCAATAACTGCTGCTTTAAATTAGGAGTGATGAATACTTTATTCTTTTTGTGCCTTTTAAAATTATCGCATTTTAGATTATGTAAATTACATTATTATCGTTATATCTTCATTTTTGTTTAAAATAAATACATAAAACTATGTGCCTATTACCTTTCTGGCAGACTTCGTTATCATGGCTTTCTTTGGGGCCGAGAAGCCTGATCCTGTCCATTGCTTAGATTGCTGTTTTGTTTCGAGGGTACAGTAATGAACTCACGTTTTATATGTGGTAATAAACCTTCGTACAAAATAAGTTGAATCGTTTTAAAACAGTACTAAGTAAACCCATCTTGCAGATAGCTTTTTCATGCCTAATTCTTATGGTACAATATTGCACGCCCACTCTATTGAAATAACTACACTATTAGCAATTTTGCTCAGTTCTAGTCTCCGGTCTTTTATCACTATATTTTTATGATCATTTGTGGTTTAGTGACACTTCTAAGACGACTCGGTCGGTGTTCGTCTTGCACGCTTATGAGCAACTTTTGAACTCAGCTGTCCAACCTTTATAGTCGTATATGAAGGAGAAAAATCACCCAAAACATTCTGAATTTCTTCAAGAATATCTGCATTTGTTAAGCTTTTCATAGCAAAACAAACAAAAACTTTCACTTTGCGAAGTTGCTAACAGCAAACTATTTGTAATCCACTTGAGCTAGGAGCACCTTATCCATTCAGCTTTTAAAAGTTTTATTTTTATACTTTAATTTCACTGATTGTTCACCTGTGCTTTCGTGAGTGACCTGTGTTATATATCGTTACCCCAAAACAAAAGTTATGCAACTAACCGAAGCTGTAAACCCAATGTGCCACGGAATGGCCCAGAAATATTATATGGTTCACTAGTGAAAAATCATAAATCAGTTGTATTACACATAGTTCTGATGATGCTTGTACAACAGGTGAAAATGTTCGACCAACATCTCATTATTTATATGATACTCAACTTGAGGCCAGACTAAATAAATTGACAAAAATATGTTGTACCTTTTGTTAACTGAATTTAATGTATATAAGTATTGTACCCTTCGATAAATTCTATAAAAAAAAATGTAATGGCATATGATTATTTTAGAAATGTAACAGGTAATAGCTAAATGTATGTTTTTAGTTGTAGGTATCTTTGTAACCCTAATCTTTAGTTCCTTTTTAACACTTTACATTCAGATTTTCAATTATTTAAAAATTGATAACACAGTCCTTCGATTTGAAATTCTTTTGATACTTCATATGGTATATTTGGACTTCCAGTAGAAGGATATTTGTAATCTCATTAATTATTTTTATGATTCATTTCTATATGCAATTACAATTACACCAAGAAGTTAATACATGCTGCAGATATTATAAATAAAATCGTGATTCAGAGTTGACTGTGACTAGTGGATCACGATTAATAGGCACGATTTTAAAATACGTCGACAAGTTAGAAGGTACCTCACCTCTTTGGGATAATTAAATTAAGTGTCAGGTTCTCATGTATATTATAAAATGATTCAAAGCCGAAGATGAAATATCTATTTATGTATTAAGAGCGCAAAGTACCAAATTGTCTCTGAAAGCAGCTGCCAAGAGTTACAATGTCACTTTGCGCTTGAATTACGTACTGGATTTATTTACAATTGCATTATTGCTACCGATTTCTTGGAGATTAAGTGGTGTTCGTTGATGTTTTTATTTTATCGCGATATCATGACGTGAAATCTTTTAAAATTATTAAGTAATTGTTAAATTACTTAAGCATCTCAAGTTAAAGAAGTTAATTTATAATATTATCGACAATTATCTCGTTATGGTAATTAAATTTTAAAAACTTGACCTACGTGAGAAATATTCGTTCTAGATTGTTTAGAGAGAAATATTGGAGGCGATTGACGATTTATCAGGTGATTGAAATCTGATGTCGTTTTCTCTCTTCTACGCTGATTATTTAATCATCAGATGTCTCGTGTAGAAGCGTTCTTCTCCACAGTTACGACAAAAAGTAACGATTTTCTTACTTGCAAGAGGGCATTGTTCGTCATGGTTTACGGTTGAGTCGTTGCTGACTAAACCAGAAATTTGCTGTGGGAATCTTATAGGACAACAAACTATTCACACCGAAATCTCAGCAAAAGGGGCTAAACTTCGAGGTGTTGTTAGGTCTTTTATGACTCTTCTCGTGTTATCATAACTTCTTCCTTCAGTAAGTTTAACCAGTCAATTTTACTTCTTTTGAACTAGCTTTTGTTACACTTTTATTTGAAATATGTTATGATATACATATTTGTGTTACTTAACTTGACAGTTGTTTGGCGAATAATGTAAACGTGCCATTTTAGATATTCAAAAGATTTACGCTGTCCTTTTTCTTTGGATTTAGGAAACGATTTCCTGCGTGGATCTTCAGGAATACTTACTTATTTAGATATGTAAATGCTAACATCAACAATTTCTAAGAAAATATACCGGGCGTTCCACGAAGCGTAACGAGGTGTCATATCTCAGAAACTAATAGTCGTAGAGCTTTTAGAAAAAATCAAAAAAATTAAAAAATCTTGTTAAGGAAAGTGGCCAATAGAAATTTTTGGAATTAGTTTTTAAGTTCTTTATTCTATTGCCAGGTGGGTATCTGCTACGGGGATTTAAAAACAACATTTTTCTAGAAAATATGCCAATACAAGTTATCAAATAAACTTTACCGTCACATTCTTACTAAAATTCGGCATCTTTTTTGTCAAACACTTTTCGCTGCAAGACGTAAATAAAGTCTGAAGGGGAGGAGGAAGTGTGAATTCGGAATAAGTTGGCTGTAACTTACATTTGACGTAACCAAATTTGGTAAACTTGGTTTCATTGGAAAGAGGACAATTTTATGATTACAATAGAAAAGTAACTATGACACAATGATTTATGCCGCCACCGGTAGGGGTCGCTGTTTGACTAAATCGTAGTTTTTATCATTTTTCTTGGCAATTTGAAATGGAACCATCTAATTATTATATGGTAATCGTAAAACACATCAAATTTGTATTATGAAAAACGAGTTGAGAGTAGTATTTGATTTGTGGAAAACAAGATTGAGGTCAAAAGGGATTATTTACATTTTCATATTTTCATCATTTATAATAAAAGATTTTTAAATTTGTTCTTCTTCTTCATATCCACGTTAAACATGGTGACCCTCCTGTAAGCATATGTATGTATGCATTATGCGTGTTTGTGAACACATTTGCGTCTACACCATTAGTTTAGCTTTATTCGATCCACCCTAAGAAGAACCCTATAGAATATTTCAATAACGCTCCATCGAATCTCTGTTGCTCAATTTTGCAGCTTTCCTAAAGTTATATTTTTTCATAATTGTATCCATTTTAGAGTTGACTTTAAAAAACTAAAGGTTTTAATGTTTTGGGAATATCTGCGTAAACCTTTGTCGAAAGTTAATTAGGTTAAACATTTTAATTACACATGACATTTTATAACTTTTATAGTGACTCAATTTTTTCACAGCTGTTGCTATTTTCTCATTAACCTTAAAAATCTAAAATATTACATTTTCATCTGTGTAATGATGCAAAAATATATGTTGTTGCTAGGCAACCACGCAATTGATAAAAATTTGTTTATTGTTCAAAACTAATATAATTACTTAGTATTTTTCAGTAACTTAATTATGTAACAATTGCAAGTTGAGCAAGAATCGGTGAGCCTAGTGTTGTAACGACACCGCTTTTTCTATACTATATATACTGTTAGAATATACTGGTATTCAAATGTCGCAAAAATTTATTTTTATATATATGTGCAAATATTTTTAATTATTAATACTATTAATACTATGTTACATAAGCATTTTTGTACTCCTCATAATTTATTGCTTTCCTTATATTAACTTCAGATATAATTTATATGGCAGAACTATGTAATTTAGACACTTTTCCTATACTATTTAAAATTATTTGACGTGTTTTAGTTCGCACTATTACAATTATCTTAATGAGCAATTTAGTTTAAATAATGCATTATACAAATGGTTGAAATCTTGGAATCCCCTAATTTAATAGCATTTGGTCACGTAAATTTGGGGTTGGTTTGAATACACTTGAGCATTTTCAATTTTTAAAGAAGTAAACTGATTAAAGTTTTATATCTGCTTTAGACAAGGTTTAAGTGAAGCTTCTACTTATAAATTTTAGATAGAAGACCGGGTTTTTAATATTTTTTAAACTTGAGAACTTCTACATATAAACGTAGTTCATTCTTTGTCATTCATTAAATCCAGATAATATTTTAATATTATTTATAAAGAATCAAAGGTGTTGGAGCGAATTAGCATAAAAATAACGTAAAAAATATTTTAATATTAGTTGAAAGTGATTAATAAGTTAGAATGTCGCGATTTGGCAACTTAAATTGACATCACATTCTATGCAAATTTTTAAACAAGTAGAAAGAAAAACGTTCTTTGGATTGACAAAATTTTGAAGGATTCTATGCTAAAAATCGTGAATTTTTTAATTGTGATTGTTCCACGACAGATATAATAAATAGGTTATACAAATATCATTTTTAGTGATTAACAATTAATAAAATAGCATATCAGGTGAAATTTTGTTTGATGACAAACAGAATTATGTAACCAGTAGTATAATGAAATCAATATGAACTGCAGACAAACATTGTATTACCTTAGTTTAATTAAAATATTGTAGAGTTAGCGCAACACAATTTTGCATTTATAATAATTCTCATTATTATCATAATTATTGCTTCTAAATAATAGGTATAGATATATAAATAAATATGATTTAGACACCTGATAACTATTAGATACGAATTTTTTTATTGGCTAATATAATATTTTAAGGGGTGAAGATATCCCTAACATTATAGGCATATAAAAACACCCGTGCAATGGTCCGACTCGAATTAAACAAACGCCGAAGAATTGATTTTTTTCAGTGTTCATACCTTTAAGAAACATTAAAACTAAATAAATATCATGTAATATATTTCGCGATAAATAATATCAGGCCGACGTTTAAATGTTTTTACAGTTTTATTAATTACGACTTTAAATAGATTTTCTGTCTTTTACATATATAAAGCATTTAGCTAAATTTTAATGTTCAGTATCGAATGTTGTCTTGCATGTTAGAATAGAAATTCGTCTTAGGTCACAGTTCGTAAAATACGAGCTACAAGTTGCGTTTTTTGAATATATCTCATCTTAATAAATCAACGCATATTTCAAAAATTTGATATTACACCTACAATGGTGGTAAAAAGTCTTGCATCACATATGATTTTTATGATGTTCAATCAAAATGTGCCAAATTGATTCAAATTAATCCGGAATTGTGTTGGCAGATTAATAGTTACATGTTTAGTTACTTAATTAGAAAGTTTAGACATTATTTCTTTGATTCGTTTTTGTAATCGAACTAATTACCCATTTTTCTTAATACTGAGCTTAAAATTAAGAAATAATGTACTCTATTATAAACTATTTATGAGAATATTACGGCAGATTTTTGTCTTTTATCAAGTATATAAATAAGTTACAATCCTAAATAGAGCATTTGAGTGTTTTATGTTGTTAAGATGCCATAGAAAACGCATCAGAACAAATTTTCAGAAGAAGTGCGGTATGCCATCATCTTTCACCATAAAGAGGTAAGATAGTGCCGCTAAATAGCTGCCAGAGTGAATTCTAAACAATCTTCAGTGATAAGGGTGATTAAAAAACACAAGGAAATGGACAAAAATGGAAGATAGGCTTCGTACTGGACGTCCAAGGAAAACTTCTATCAGAGATGACAACATGCTGCGAATGACAAGTTTGGGTGATCTGACCGTTAATTTAACCGATTTAACCAACTTGCGGTCACAGGCCACCGGAGTAAGCATATGCACCTCTACGGCGAGGAAGAGGCTTCAAAGTTTTGGACCTAGCTGTCGAACACAGAAAAAGCCATTGTTATCAGAACGTCAACGACTGCTTCGCTTGCGTTGGGCAAAAAATCATTGGACCCCAAAAGATTGGAAAATGGTACTATTTAGTCACAAATCCACCTTCACTATGAACAACTATTCGGGAAATTCATACGTCAGGGGATTTCTATCAGAAGAGTTTGCACCAAATTGCATTCTCCCAACAATAAAATATCCCACTTCCATCATGATATGGGGATGCATGTATGCTACTGGCGTTGGCCGTTTACATGTTGTGTCTGGTATAATGAACGCAACCAAATACATTGATGTATTAAAAACCAAAATGTTAAGAATTGGAAAACATTTGTTTGATGAAGAGAACTTCATATTCCAAGACGATAATGCCACAGAGCTAAAAGTGTATAGGCGTGGCTCGCTGCTAATAAAGTGAAAAGGCTCGACTGCCCTTCGCAATCTTCCGATCTAAATCCAATGGAGAACTTATGGCACTGGATATCAAACATTTTTTCCAAATGCAAACCCACAAAAGAAGTTGAATTGATCGAAGCCTTGAGTGCTGCCTGGTATCGCTGCGTCTCTGTGGAGGGATTGGAAAAATCGGTTAATTCCATGCCGAAGAGATGTACCTTGGTGATTAAGAATAAAGGGCGGCCAATTAAATATTGACGCGAGTTATAAATTCTTTAATTTGTATTTTTATCATTTTTATTGTATTAAATTATCGAATATATCAATTTTTGCAAATTGTGTTTTATTACTTTATTTTATAATTTTATTTTGATAGGTCGTTGTTTCTCATCCCAAATTCGGGTTACATGTATAAAATAATTATTTGTTTTTAAATAAATTAAGTTATAGACAGAAACTGTGTTTTATTCAAAGTTCAATCGATTCAATAGGGTAATGCAAGACTTGTTACCATCATTGCATGTACATATACAAAGAAAAAATTCTCTTTAAAATGTCATTTACTTTATACAAATTTGTTGGGTGGTTTTAGATACCTGAAACTTTAAAATGGTACTCGAGAATTAAATATTTTGAATAATTCCGAAAAGAAGTATAACTGCTTTAATGGTTTGGAATTATCATCCCTTTTCGAATCAAATCCCTTACAGTCACTATGTTACTAGAAAGCATAATTGATACATCTAAAAACTAAGATTTCAAATTTTGCTGGTGGGATAATTATTTCTTGTTGTCATAAATATGAGTAGACACAAGTAAAACTGAAATTACCTTGTGGTTTGCAAAACGACCGTGTAACAACTTTAGTTAACATACAATTCGAAACGTAGTCAGGAATTAACTGACAACTATTGCAAGATGGCAGTTTTGTAAAATTAATTTTAAACGACTCCAAGGGATGCCCGGCTATTCAAATTACCTAAGATAGGCGTTCTTCTTAGAACTCAATTTCGTACTGGTATACACATAATAGATAATTGATTCTTTACCTCCTCTAATTCATTTTAGTAATTACTAAATTTATAAAAGCTGCTAAAATTATGCGCAGGTTTGATATCTTTGTCGTGTATCAAACCGAAGGAGCGGGGCTCATACAATTCTAGTAGTATGAGTATGGTGGGAGAAATCATTTATTTCCTGGACTAAATAGAGTTTAGGAAATTTCGGTGCTAATTTTGCGGAGCGGTCCGCTGCGGCATCTGACAGTGGTCTTTCTATTTTGTAAACTCTATAGCCCATTCGGGAGTGGCCTTCACGGCGTCGGAGGTTTTTCTTCTTAAACGCTTTGGCTAGATTGTTGTTTTTGCTATTTTAATAATGTCCGGGGGTTCTATAGATATATTTCGTAGTCAGTTATGGAAGTTTCGGGATCTTCTAGGTTGGCCTCGTCACGTATTGCTCTCAGCCGGTTGATTTCTCACCCTAGGTCCAGTATGGCAGGAGAGAATGCGGTGTATTGCTGTTTGGGCAATTTAAAGCAAGACAGACTTCACGTAGGTAGTGTCCCAATTTTTATGTACGCCGGGTGTTAGTCGCACTGTTATTGTTTCATGACGTTGATTTGCGGTGTATATGCTGGTGTTAGTCGATGCTCTATGCCAAGTACTTGTGAGATATTTCGGAATAGTTGGTTAGCATATTGTGGGCCATTATCTGGTATCACTGTGCTGGGCGTGCTGAACCTAAAAATTATCTCTTACTATAAGGCTTCTATCGCGGTATTTTCCTAATCATTTAGAGGTTGCTGAATGTTTTGTAAGCCCGGTAAATAGAGTTGTTTAAATTTTGTCCAGCTTGTATTTTTTAGCTCCTTTTTAAATAGGTTTTTGTATTTCTCTGGAGACGAGTTACGTATTGGATAAATTAAATAAATATTTAAATGCAGGTTAATAAGCGAAATATATTACATATTTAAATATTTATGGAAACTTTCACAGTTATTATTCATAATTAAAACAATATTTGGGTTAAAACTGTGTAACTTTAATAAAAATTAAACGTTTCGA